>JAQFYM010002382.1:0-24080 GCA_034694785.1 Agrenia bidenticulata
ATTTTTGGATGAGTTGTTAGAAGCCTTGGATTTACTAGTCTTGACCATTTGAAAAGATGATTATTTATTTATTTTGTTCTCTTTTTATAGCTGGATAAAATCAGCTATATTACATTTAATCTATCAATCATAATATATCTGCCTGTCAAACCTCTCCTAATATCAATCCATCATAAACATGTGTTTTAAACGTCCATATTGCTCTTTGAATAACGCATTTTGCGCATCTCGCTAAGATGTAGCGATTGCGCTATTCAAACCGCATTTTTAGCCTTTATTATGCATTTTCTCGGTTATCTGTGTTTTGGGGCAAAACCTAGTCTTTGTGACTGGTTTGGCCTCAACACTGATCATCTTTTTTTTGTATTATCTACATTTTGTTGTTTTTGATAGAAATAAAAAAATTTTTTATTTTTTTTTTTTAAGGCATTAATTGGTAAATACTTTTGTATATTCTCTAATAATGCTTAGAAAATACCCTGCTTTTAAAAAAAATTATTTGTAATTATTTGCCGTTTTTATACGATTCACTTCCCAACACATACATATGTTTTTTCGTAACTAGGTAAAAATTATATCAATATTTCAGTCATTTATTGATAAATATATTGAAAAATCTATGTATAATTTAATGTCTATTTTAGCTTTATTTTGTTTTTTATTTTTTCAGAAACACCAGAAAAATGGAAAATCGCCATATGGTGATAACCAGACTTTTTGACCTTTAAAAAAAAACCAGAAAAATGGATTGTGGTGACAAATTACCAGATCTGGCATCCCTGCTATTTACCAAAAAAAATATTTTGAAATTAATAAAAAAAATATTTAAACTTAAAAAAACGGATTTAAATTTTTTATGATAGAAAAATAATAAAACCGTTAAAAAATTTAGTGCTAGAAAAAAATAATAATAATTTCTGTATGTAACAAAAACTAAATGAAGCTTGCATATATGGATTACTGCTTTTTTAAGCAAAAACAGAAATTGAAGGTATATAATAAGAACAAAAAAAAGACATAAAATCTACGAACCTGCATATAAAATGTTTCGTAATGTTTTACAGAATACGAAAGTAAAAGAAACAATAATATACTAGTACTTAAAAGTCGAAACTCGTTTTTTAAAGCAGCATTCTTTTGTTTAGAGGTGCGAAAGACACAAGCTTATAATGTAATTCTGATAATATGCATATTTTATATAAAGTACACATAATACAGGCACCCTTTTATTAATATTGTATTGCAGGTGTATTATTATAAAATAATTTATGATTTTTATATATTTTCTTGCACATTTTTATGATTCGAGCTTTTTAAGCGCACTGCTATGTATACCTTCGACATCATTTTTTTTACTACAAGTCCTCATATGTTATTTGCATATAAATTATCCGGATAGTTAACACTTAATGTATAAAAACATATTATGTTTTATATTGTTATAAAAAACTATATTTTCTTTTTAATACAAATCTTAATAAGTATGTCTGTTTTAAAATTAAAATTTGCAGTTAATACGTATTTGGTAAATATTTTTACAATAAATATCAAAAAAAACCTTTTTATAAATAATAAAATACATGCTCATTTTCTGTTTGAACTATGAAAAATAGTGTTTTTGGTATTTTATTAAATAGCTTTGATAAGTAAATAAAAATATATACCATTTTATTGCTAAAAATGCAATAAAAAAAATCATACTAAGGGAGTGTTCTTTTTTGTCTCCTGAAGATTTTCTCTTATAATTCAGGGCATAAAAATATATGGATGCAGATTCCTGGGAGCCGCACCCAGAAATCGGCACCCAGAAAAAAAAAAAACAACATTTTTTAAATTCACAGACCTCCAGGAATTTCCAATTCTCTGTGTGGTCTGGGTTTTCAAAATTAAAATGCTATTAAAGATGAAAATAGATAAAAGAAAATAAAAATAAAAATAAAAGATTAAAAAAGACATTCACAATAAAAAACGCAATCAATTACAGGAAAAGCAAAAATATCGCAAAAATAACAATTTTTGCTTTTAAAATAAATGACACAAATTAACACTAAACGACACTAAAAATCACAAAAAATCACAAAAAATCGCAAAAAAGTACGAAAAATAGTAAAAACAGCTATATCTGATGCAAAAAGAAAAAAAGCGAAATGTCCAAATTACAGAGAATATTGTAGAAATGTTAAAAATCCAAAAATTCAAATAAAAGAAGATAAAAAATATTGTAAAACAGATTACAACACTATAAAAACATTTAAGCATTAACAAAAAAGTTAATACAAACATGAAGAAATATTACTTTGCAAACATACACTTTATATAAAATTCTCTAACACCTTTATTGTATTATTTATAAAAATGCAGAAAAAAAGGGAATCTTTATATGCGCAGTTTATATGACTTAAAAATATAAAATGACCTTGATATATGGTTTTATTTTTATATCATGCTTCGGAAAGCCTCAATCAGCATTTCGTCATATACTTGATAGCAAGATTTAGCACCGTCAATACGCAAATTAAACACGCAAAACAGTACTCAAAGAATTGGTGTACTAATAATATTTACATGTGCATAGAAAATATAGAGAAATGATATTTTAGTATATAATTCTTATTCTTGCAACAAAATATACAACTAATATATAACAGATTATATTAATTTGACTGACATATGCCTGAGTAAGTAAAAACTTAAAAAAACTTAAAAAATTTCTTTTAAGACCTACTTTAAACGCCAAAATATCGATTTGTATAATATGTACATGTATTATGCATGTAAATTTATATTTTGTAAGTATTCGATCAATAAATAATAATATTTATATTTATGGCAGCAAATTTTTTACAAAAACTGGTACAGAGGTTTATGTTTAAAAATATCTTCACTTTAAAAAGACACAGGAGCAAAAAGAAAAATAAAAACGTTGTATGAGTCTAATCCTTTGTTTAAGAGTAGACAGTTGTTTTTTAATTTTGACATTAATATTTAATCTAATATCTAATAAAACACAGCAAAAAATCTTATTTCTAAATACTATTTTGTATTTGCTGTGTTTTTACATGTAAAATAAATCTTTTTTTTACAAAATTAGACCTTTAAAAACATGTTCATTTTTTCGCACCCAGAAACCGATTCCCAAGAATCAAAATTTCTGGGAGTGGGAACCTAGGTACTAAAAAACACGCCCTAAGACATATTATGGTTTAATATTTATAAACATAATTGATATACTTTTTATCATAAAACCATATAATTTTTGCTGTGTAATGCATAATATTGGCAATCAAAAATATGCTTTTTCCTTTGTAAACGTAAAAAACTAATTAAGCACATTTTGTGTGATAAATTTCTTTTTTTCATGCGTTTTTGTGTATATTGTTATTCCGTCCAATCTATATCTGTCGAGCAAAATTTTTATGAACTATTTTTATTTAATGATTTGTAGCTTATTACTGTTTATCCAAGATAACGCGCTTTTACAAAATACCCTTTTTTTATATTATTATATATTAAACATATATTTTTATACAAAAAAAAACAAAAAAAAATGTATGAAACTAACTAAATAATTTTAACTTGTGCTTTTTTGACGAAAACACTTTTTAATTTGACGTTTTTTGTAGAAAGTTCGGCTAAAAATTCGAAAAGTGGCATTAAAAAAATTTCGGGTATTTTCGGGTGACAACGAGCTGAGCCGGGCCACGTCGGATAACTTTTATTTTTGGGATTTTTAAATGGACCGGGCCGGGCTAATGCAGACCTCTAATTCGAATGAGTAAATAAGTTCGTATGAACGTCTAAAAAACGCCATATAATACAATTGCATAAATGTATAATGGCATTTTTCTTTCCTCGTAGATTTTAGATTAGTCAATTTTTGTTATCTTATAGTTATGTTTTTTAATATTAAACAATTTTTAGAGCCCTGCTATAAAGAATGTACGACGATCACTAGTGACAACTTAAAAACCAATGTGCTTTTTTAAATGGTTTTTATGGTACAATTTGACGGCAAGAAGTTTACTTATCAGCAAGGATGATACCTAATTTTCCATATAATAGTTAAAAAGAGATATAAAAGAACCCAAATCACTTGATATTGATTTACACAACAAAAGTTTATCTCTGTGCACATAAATTGCGATAAAGATGTAAATTACACATTTTATCTGTTTACGTAGATAGTAAGTTTTAAAATTCATATTTTTTAATCATTTTTTTTTGCGGTTGTTGTAGTTCTCAATGTAATTTTTTATCTTATTTGACCCCTATAAATTGACAATTTTGGACAGCCCAGCTTGAAAGGCTATAAGCTAGAGTGGAACCCGAACCCGAACCACCCCGATTTTGACCTGACCCTGTTACCGAGTTTTTTTTGAACCGAACGGGTCAGATTTTTTTCTAGATTTTTTTAACATTTAAAATTTTACATGCTATTATTTTATAAATTATCTGATCTGTACATTTTAAGCTTTATTATTTGTCTTGCTTTTGTTTTATATATAGAAAAATACGTTTTTTTTTACAGGTGCCACGAGGGGCAATTTTGAATCCTATAGACACAAATAAAGGACGATATTGCAAGTTATACTTAACTGAACAGACAAAAATAACAACTATAAAAGTGAATATTAGGATTATTATAGGCATAATTACATGATATTTTTTTTCTATTGAAAAAAAACGACTTAAAAAAAGGTAGGACATTTTTTTGTATTTATTACTTTATTAATATTAAGCGCAAAATAAAAGGATTGAACTATATTTTCGTTGGTTATTCTGTTTATTAATGGTTTTTTTCGTACTTCTAAGTTTCTCACAAAAAATATATAGTTAAAATTACTTTAAAAACAGTTTATTTTTCTTAGTAACATCTGGTGTAAAAAAAGCAATATTAGTAAATATTTTCTTATTATGTAAATTGGATTTGGTATCTTAGCACTATAATAAAATTACTTTACATCGTTTCATGTCTTAATACAAAGATGAATCAATCATCAGTAAAAAATTGTTTTTTCTACGCTGTAATTTGCACAACATTGCTATATATTTGTAAAGACACGTTAAAACAATGCCTTTTTCGTATTTGTGCGAGCAGAATTTATATTGTCCAAATTTTGTTTTTGGAAATGTATAGGTGCGTTATTGCAAAAACAAATTTAAGTATTTTTAAAATTTCAACTAAATCGCAATTTAACAAAACAGAAAAAAACATTAAAACTAAGCATTTTAAAAAGATTTTTTACGCTTACGTATTGACTAAAATCCCTTTGTGAGATCAATTAATCATATTGTAACTGCAAGTAAAACGCCACAAAAGGATTTTTGAAAATATTTAAACCTTTGGAACAACATTTAAAAGGGTGAAAATGCATAAAAATAAACAATAAATGTAGTTTTTTTTGTTTTTTTTAGATTTAACGATTATATCACTTTGTCTTCTGATTGTCCTGTAAAAAAGATTATAAAAATAAAAAGATATATTTTTAAATGCATATTTTTTACATTAAAGGTGCAAACAAAACCAAAATTGCAAAAAAAGCTACAAAAGTCATAGTTTTTTTAATATTTATATTTGGTAAGTTGTTTTGTGTTTTGTGTAAAAAAAAAAACCCGCTTCTTGTAAAATAATACCTATATTATGTTACATTTGTGCCTTTCTGTGGAATACTACCTTCATACATGTTTGTTTTACAAAAAAAAAACTTTTATGCATTACGTACGTAGATTATTTTTTTCTTATGATACTGCCCATAAAACATGCAAATGAGGACGAAAAACAAGTTGCCACATTGCTGCAATGCTTTTCTCTTATAAACTATCCAATAAAAAACTCTATGTTATAATCTTCTTTGTTTTTTTTTGTATGCATTAAGAAGGAGATATAGAGAAGGATATTTAAGTTATTTAATACCTGAAGCGTTACAGGCTTCAAGTCGCATATTA
This sequence comes from Agrenia bidenticulata, assembly GCA_034694785.1. NCBI lineage: Eukaryota > Metazoa > Arthropoda > Collembola > Entomobryomorpha > Isotomidae > Agrenia > Agrenia bidenticulata. The sequence continues at coordinate 5,947 of JAQFYM010002382.1, forward strand.
TTAGAAGAACGCATGTATATAAGGTATTATACCGTAACACAACCAATTGTATTTTTATAGGCCTGTCTTAACGGGTTCATATTATATTAAAAAGGCCACTAATACACATGTTTTTGTCGTAGTAAAGTTTATTATTATATTATTTTACATATTTTGTTGTCAACAACGAATGTTTGTTTACATTTTTATTTTTTTTCTAATATTAATTTGCGATTTTTTTTTCTACGTTAGCCATTTGCATATTATATTATATTTACTTTTAGATTTTTTTGTTTTACACAATTACACTGGGGGTTGAAATTTCAGTTGAAAAATGGAAAAGTGAGTTGAAAAACAAATCAAGTAAAAAACAACATATTTTTAAAATATAAGAATCCATAACTTATTTTATTTCATTTTATTTTTTACCTATTGGCTTCTCGTTAAATGATTTTTTATAAAAAACAAAACATATGAATTGTAATTAATTTTAGTTTAAGTTTATTTGATGTCGATATTTTTCTCGTTAAATTTAAACCGAAGCTGCATTTCTAAGTTTTCTAAGGTCAAACTCTTTTCTTGTTCACTAAATATATTTCGGTATGTAGCAAAAAATCTCTCTGAGAAAGCAGAAGATAGCAAACATATGAGTATCGCATTTTTGACTAATCGGAAATTTATATTCATTAAAGTTAAGATAAAATCAATATCAGTATTTGTCAACGATGCAGTGCTATACTCCTTTAAGTCCAAATAGACGTCACATTTAGATCGTATATCATATTTTTATTTTATCTGATTTTTTACGCTACTTCTTCTCATCTCTAAATACTTAATAGTAGATGGAATAAAATTCAAATCGTGGGTAATTCTAATTTTTTTATAAATTTACTAGACTAAAAAATTGCACAAATGAAAACATTTTTTTACACATAATTTAGCATATTTAACAAATAAAAATTATTTTCGTTAATAAAGCTAGCATAATCTACCATAAGCCACCATCTTATAAGGGTTATGCAGTATACCGTATAGTATAAGTTTACTATACACTCTTTTTACACTTGTTAAAAACTATACCGTAAAGGGTATAGTAAGTGTATAGTGTAAGTATTTTCTTGGAAAATTCTATTTCATTTCCTATAATATATATTTACTTAGAAAAAAAAAATGTATAAAAACCTAATTTTACAAAAAAAAAACCACTTAAAAAAAGCATAAAAAGTAACTTTGTGATTTTTGAACAATGCAACGTAAGTTTTATTTAGAAATTCAAATAGACGTCTTATGTAAAGATTATGTGTATGTAAAAATTACAAAAAAAAATCTTAAATCAAAATTAAAAATACAAAAAACACAATTTTAAATGTGAAAAAGATATTTCTTCTGTTACAAGCAGACGCGTAGTTAGGGGTTGCAGACATAAAATTTTTATTCGGTAAAAAGGGATTATTCAGTGTTTTTTATATATATTCATAATTCGTTTACACGTAAATCTATAACGAATATTTTTTTGTTAAAATTATTTATTTATTTTATAGAAATTGTATTTCATCCCACCTTAGTTTATAATTTAAGTATAAACCTTTTAATATTCTTTACTTCACAAGAAACTTGTTTAATGAAACAAAAATAAATAAATACTATTGTTTATAATTTAATTTAAATTAATAATATTTATTTCATAATATTTATCCCCCCTATGAAGAAAATTTTTTTTTGTCTGAGATTAATATACAAAAAAAAAAACACAGATAGGTAGATATTTCCGCTTAAAGGGTCTGAAGTGATTTGAAGCTAAACAAGATTATAGCACGACTAGTATGAATACACATTTAAGAATAAAACGCAAAATCCAATTTACCAGAGTTTTTTTCGTTAACAACAGTAAAAAAACCGTGCATTTAACAAAGCCAATGGATGATTTTTTTTACTGTCAATCGACTTTACAATTTTTTTGTAATAATATTAGTAAAAACGAATATTATTCGTCATTCGGTATATTTTTTCTTTTATGTATTCGGTATTCGTTTTTGCAAAAAAATGGCCTTTTTGCAACCTCTACACGTAGTGCAATGTGATTGTACGTTATGTACAAACACAAATTGCAGGGTGTTCAATTGTATTATTAAGGAAAAAAATATCATTTAATTGTTGAAAAACACGTTTAATCTTAGTTAAGCACATTCTTTTAACACTAAAGGCAGTAGAAAATTAACTAAAAACAACTATAAACAAAAAATGCGTCATACACGGCCTGTAACTTTTTTGAGTGTAAGTAATATAAAATCCAATAACATCAAAGTAAATTTTTTTATGATCGTTTTTCTTCTAAAAACACAAACAATGTATAGTAAAAATACTATAAAATTACTAAACACTTACTATACCATATAGTACTGTACCGTATGTGAAAACCTCGATCCCTACATCTTATGCCTTCAGGAAGATTTGCGGGCTAGTAAAGTAACAAAAAGAATATCTTTAGTAATTCAAAGCAGGCCAAACTTTTTTAAATCTTTGTAAAATAGTCTACACTTGAAGTTTTTTTTATAATTTTTTTTGCTTGATTGTGGAACAAGTGGTATAAGCAGCTGTGTGCTTGAAAAAAAAAAATCATAGAAATTTACCTGCGATCTATACGTACGATGCTTGGTCTGTAATAAAGAACTAAAATTTTTGAAATCTTTTCCTGTCCCATAAAACCAAAACTGAGGTTTTCAGCATTTCAGCAATTGTTTTTATAATACCATTTAGAAATTTATTTAGATCAAATAAATATACAGATAGCCGCTTTTATGGTGTACATATGACTTCATTATAGCGAGCGCTTTTTTAAATCGAGTATCAGCAGAAGTATCGAATTTTAAAAGATATTTCAGATTAACAGAAATAGTTTGTAATTTTTTTAGTTAAAAATACAAAAAGGTTAGTTTTAAATGATTTGCTATACCAACTTACTAGATAAAGCCTATATTGTAACATATAAGGCATATTTTTATACGCAAAAATATCAATTATCTAACACGGTATTTCGCATTTGACAAAGCATTCAAAAAGAGCGGAATTTTAGAGTTGTATACTTTTTTGATATATTAAATCTTACTTTTCAACTTTAATTGCAATAATTGTATAGGTATGGGTTTTTTTGTGCGTTCTCGTTTGTATATGCCTACTGATATTAGATAGATACTTTAAAATAACTATATGACAGTTTTGAATGCATGCAATGTACTATTCTACGGTTTAAAACAACCAATTCCACATTTCAATTGTTTGAATTTGCTTAACAGGTTTTTATTCTATTATTATAGTTTTTTTTAAGGTAAAAAAAATAAGCATTTAAAGATGAAACAAAGACCAAATATATACATTTTAACACAAATCTACCCCTACTTACTTTACCGTATATTAGAAATCTCTACCATACATCTTTTGCCTGTCGGCAACTTAAGTGGGCTAGTGAAGTAACTATAATAAATATCTGTAGTAATTTATAGTAGGCCAAATTTGTTTTATTCTCTTTTATACAATAATCTACACCTAGGTGTTTTTTTAATTTTTATTGCTACATTGTTGAACAAGTGGCATGAGCAGCTTGTGTGCTTACAAATGGAACAAAGTTTTCTTGGGAATTTCACCTGCGTCCGTTACGATTAAAGCTTGATTTAGAGTATGTTATAATACTTAGATTCTTTCCTATATAAAAAATCAAAATTTGGTTTTAACTATTTAAGCAAAAATTTCTATAGTACCATATAAACATTATTTTTAGGCAAGTAGATAGGTAGATATTTAGATAGCCGCTGCAATGCTTTAAATCTGTGTATAATTATAAGATTTGCTTTTTTTGATTTAGTACTAGCAGAAGTATCAAAAATTATAAATGCTTCTAATTACAAAGTTAGTTTGTCTTCTTTTCTTTTAAAATTTAAATACTTAAGGTTAAACTGATTTTCTATAATAACTTGATGAATAAATCGAGAAATACAAACATAGAATACAGTTCATGAAAAAAGTGTTATCAATTATTTAATTGTTATTCCAAACTTAAAAAAAATTAAAAAGAGCGGACCTTTAGTCTTATATATTTTTTAGATTTAGTTATCTCTAGTAACATTTATTTTATTAATTAAGTGTATAAAAAAGGGTTTACTAACGTGCTTTCTCGTCTGCATTTGCCTACTAATATGAAAAAGACCTCTTTTAATATTTATATTACAGTTTTGATTGCATGCAATGCAATGTAATGTTGTATCGCCAACAAAAACAATTTTGTTGTTTTTTTCTGCTACTTGCTGAACGTATTAATTAGTGATATTGGCGTTTTTGTATTTTTAAGTTTAAAAAATAAGCATTTTATATATACAAACAGACCAATCTAGAACATTTCACCACTTTTTTATACTCAGAATGTACACTTGTTTTAAAACAAGAAAACAATGTTAGTTGTGCTTATGTTTTTATATAGATAAAAATTATTTTAAACGCTAAACACACATTACTTTCTATGTTTACAATCATATCGATAATATTTTACTTTTGATATTGTATGCACAACTATATGTTAATAAATTTTTTACTAGCGAATGTAGCTTGTAAAAAAAAACATTTACATGATTTAAAAAGTTGTATTGTTTACTTTTCGATAGATTTTTTTAAAGGGAACAATAGCTAATGGTATATAAATATAAAGCAACAACCAATTTACTCATCATATTATAAAAAAAGATAAAGTAAACAAAAAATACATTTTTTACTGTTGTTTATTTACTTTCTGCTGTTTTTTTTTCATAGATTTATACAATATAAAAAATGCAATCATGGGGTTTGTCAACTACGTCATGCATAAGAAACTTTATTATTATTAGTAGGTACACAAATGTGTGCATATAAAAGACACCGTATATAATAATAATATTTTTACACATATTACACTTTTTCATTTAGTTTTTCTATGCAAAAAAAACTAAAATATATTTCGTTTAAATTTATACAAAAAACATTACAAAAGTGCGTCTTGAATAAAAGTGCTTTGGTTGTTTTTTTTGTTGTATTTTTTAGAATTCAAAAAGCCGCGGTTTTGCTTTGAATTTTGGAAAAAAATCAGATAAAAAAACGCATATACTAGTTTTAGTTTAAAAGTATGCCGGCCTTTGAAAAAGCGGCGACACGTTTTTATTTTTCGTTTTTGTATGCAATATAAAAATCCTTTATACGAATTGCAAATTGCCATTTGTAAAGCATTGCATGGCCTTTTATTAAAACGGCAGGCGATAAAAAAGCTTGTATAGAAAAAGCCGACTTTATATTTGCTTTGCCAGATTAAGATACTCATAAATTGTAATCGTCAGGTTTTTTTGTTTATTACCTATTCTGATTTTTGTATATATTGCACAGTTTTTATGCCTGTTTTGTTACTTTGCGCACAATTCACAAGGGAAGCAAGTTGCAAGAGTATTAGGGGTAGAAACTTGGTAATTAATTGTAGTGACTCGATCAGTTTTTTCTTAAACTGTTAATAATTGTTTTTTATTCTATATTTTCTTTTTTCCTTGCCTAATACAATTTTTTTTAATTAATAAATATTTACTATGCGCGAAGTTTTACACTATAAATATGCACAAAAGAAATAAACAATGTATATGAGTACTAATAAGGTTTATAACATAAAGTCAATTCCGGGCACAAATATCTTTATCCACAATTCAGAACAGCTTGTTTTGTACATGAAATTTATGTCATACGTAGATATTTGCACTATAAGCACAAAAAAAATTTTTACTAAAACTAATAAAATGCTCAGAAATAAGCAAAATAAACGGCAAATAAAAAAACACTATTTAAAGTTGACATTGTTGTAGCTTACAGATATAAAACTACGTTTTTTTTGGGCAATTAACGTTTATAAAAATATTAATTGAAATTTTTTTTTATAAAAAAAATTACATCAAGCAAAGTTAAAATCGGGTTTTGATACAGTGTACAATTTTACAGATAATTTTGCCAACAAATAAATGCCAAAAGTTTCAATAATTTTTTACCTGCCCACAAAGACATTTTTGCTCATTTGGTAATTTTATATATGTTTTTTTGAGGTCTCAGAAATTAAGTTTTTTTTTTAAAAGTGAGCTATTTTATATAAGGCATAACGATAGAAATTTTTTTTTATTGTGGAAAGCAGTATACTACTTTTAATTATCATAATATTTTTTTATTAAGGATAAAAAGGCTTTATTCTTATTTTAGGTCAATCTTAAGAATATTTGCACATTTTATGTTACCAAATACTTTTAAAAAATTTTCTGACCCTACCCCTCCGAAACCCGAAGTTTATGTTTTTCCCGGTTGATTTCCACTTTAATATATGATTCTAGAAAAGTTCTAATTATATTTTACCCATAAGTCAGTGGCGTAGCCAGGGATTTTTGTATGGGGGGGTTAAAGCAAAAAAGTGATAAAAATGGTTAAGTGACAAAAGCCTATGTTTTCAAAAATAATCTTAACAATTTTTAAAAAAATTTCATTTTTTAAATTTTTTCTTGCTTAATTTTTTTCCCCTAATTATAGACTTACCCTAAAATCCAGGCGCAGAAATTTTAGAGAGAAGGGGGGGGGTTATCACCAGGGGTGGCGTTCTATATTTTTTTGAAAGAGGGGTCATAAAAAACATAATTTTTTTTGACATATATTTAAGCTTAACTCCTGTTTAAATACACTTAAAATCACTATTTAAATTTTCTATACCCATTAATATGTCGCAAACATCTATTTTTATGGCGTTGCATTTCCCTCCAAAAATGACGTAAAAATACGTCACAATCCCACCCCCAATGGAAAAAGAAAAAAATATAAATTTATAAATTGTTGACTTCAGATGTGGACACAAGGTAAACGTTTACTCCAAAGAAACAAAAGATAAGTAGCACTGATAGTCAAAAGTCTATAAACTCAAGCATAAATAACATTAAAAGTTCACCTGATTCTGATTTTGTGGAAGAATTAGTGTCAAGTTATTGTCACAAACCAGACAGATTTACTTTGAAAGACGAATATTACGAAAAAAATGTTAATTTTGACGAACCAGTTGATGCTTGCAAGCATTTTTTCCCTGATAGTGTTGTTGATTACATACTAAATCAAATTAATAAAAGAGTCGATAAAAGAAAGGATAAAATACTGAAGCTGCAAACAAGTTTGTAAATGAAGGTTTTACTTTGGGGTTTTATTGGTGGTTAGATCTACTTAAGTCGCAACAATCCAAAAAGGTATGTTTCAGTGTAAGATAAGGATAGTATTTGCTTCAATGAGTTTATATTGCAAAAAATAAGACAGCACGAGATAACATTTATACATTCTAAATTTACCTGCTGTTGCAAAACTAAAAAAACAAGGCAATACATTATGTAAAAGGCCAACATTGTAGTAAAAGAAATCGAAATGTTCCAAAACGCATTTTATTCCTGAAGAAAATTTATCAATTGATAAATCAATCTGTCCATTACAAGGACGAATTCTAAATCGTGTGTATGCGCCAGACAAACCCACAAAATCCGGCATGTAAATATATTCGCTTTGCGATTCTGATCCTGGTTTTTATTGGATATTCAAATTGTGGGTCAACCGGCAAAGATTGTAAAAGTGGTATCCCATATGACAAAAAAATATTAATGAATATACAATATACTACATATGGATAATTTATATAATTCAGTAGAATTATCCAAGCCTTTATGTATTGTAAAAATTCATACTAATGGTACTTTGCGCGCCAATCGAAGTGTAAACAATGTCTACATACACAGCCTGCGAGTAAATATGATTTCAACACAAAAAAAATTTTATAAAAAAAGTTTATTATTAAGGCTACATCGATACAAAGCAAGTCATATTTATATCTACGGTTTATAATACAGAATCTATATCGTAAGAGTCACATTACTAAACAAAGAAAAAAAAACTACAGGCAAAATGGAGAAAAACATTCGATCCAAAAACGGCTTTCTCTTGTCATTGATACGTATAACAAACATATAAATAGGGTGGAACAATATAATCAGTCGCTGAGTTATCTTAATATTACATGGAAATCAAAAAAGTAGGACAGAAAACGGAGTTTTTATTTTCTAGAAATAAAAATTCATAACTCTTTACTTGCATTAACATTAATTTCAATTGCAGACAGACACAAATTCCTTGATATTCTTACAAAGAGCTGCCTAAATTGTACGCGACACATGTTTTAAATCATTTTTGTTGTATATCATTAGAAAAACGAGAGAGATGCGCGACTTGCTACAGTGAAATTTTTCGAAGTAATACAAACCACATGTGCGTAAAATGCGACAAGTTTCTACACCCTGGAAACTGTTTTGCTTAATATCATAATGAAAGTTAACAAAGTTTAGGATGTCTATTTTTAATATACCTTCTCAATGCTACAGTCTAGTTTCATCTACTCAACTAATCATGCCCAAGTACAAAATAATATGAGAATATGTATCAATGACTAATAAACTGCTATTATAATATTTTTTTAACTTAATTTTGGTTGATATTGCTTTATCTTTACAAATTGTAATAGTCTTAAATTATCCAATATGCAAAATGATTATAATTAGAATGCAGGCTTTACAGTTGAACATAATCAGTCTAATCTCGCCCACAAATTTTTCGTCGTCTTTTGAACTTACGTCATTATGTTTTCTGAGTAATTTAAAGATATTTCCACAAATAATATAGACATCTTTACAAGTTGGCTGGCAAGAGATGCAGTTTCAGTTTTTAATCGATAATATATAGATGTGTCTTTCTAAGAACACTAATTTATAAAAATAATATCGTGGCTGCCATTTCTATTGGTTTACATATCAATTGTATAATTGCGTCATTTCAAATAAAGAGGTTAATAGATTATAGCGTAAAAATACGTCAAAACTGAACATAGGACGAGAATTAAATGACGCATATATGCGTCATTAGCAAAACAGGAGTGAAAAGCGCAAATCAAATGTTTTAAAAATTTTTTAGGACTGGTCAGACCCCCCCCCCCCACCCTTTCTCCTACCCGTAATGCGCAAATTTGACTGGGAGGGGTAATAAAAAATAAATGCGCAAATTTGACACAATAAACTAAATCCATTTCTCTATTTTAGATACCCATAAAATGAACTACAGGTATTATACAAATCAGCATATAAACCAAGCTTTATATAGTATAGGGTTTACTACAATAACTACAAAAGTAAACGGGTAAATCAAGAGATGGAGGTGTATAGATCGCGAATGCAAACTAAAGCAGTAATTCAAGCAAATGTGGCACATGGAATCGGATCCCACAATCATCCCTCAATTACTAATAAAATTAATGCAATAAAATTTAAGAAAAGTGTAGACGCAAAAGCAATTGAAACACAAGAGTAAGCCAGAGTAACAGTCACAGATATTCACCAGCACTTAAAGAAAATGATATCATTAAATTACCAAAGCTTAGAACTCTTACGGATAGGGTGACCAAAAAAAGAAAGAAAGAATTTGGGGATTTGCAAATAAGAAGAGGATGATTTCCCACAATGTTATATGATAAATTTAAGCAAGGAAGACCATTTTACAATTTGATGAAGACATCACTTCTGATTTTAGATTTACAATTTACTTTTCAGATTTAAGTGCAGAAGGTTATAGCAATTCAGAGACTTGGATTATTGACAAAACATTTTATGCAGTTCCGCATCATTTTACATCATTACTAATAATTAATGGCAGAATATTCCGGAAAACATTTCCACTAGTTTTAATATTATGTGCTTTAAAAACACAATCAAATTATAGGAATATCTGGCGTAAGATGCAAAAACTAATAAACGCTGCCCCGAAAAAAATTATTATTGACTTTGAAGTTGCTTTAAAAAATTTATTGGAAGTCGTTTATTTAACATCCCGGATATCATCATGTATTTTTTACTTTGGTCAAATAATATGGCGCAATATTCAAAATTGTAAGTTATCAGTTCCTTATCTCACTGATAAAGGATTTCGGAAAAATATGAGAATGATTTTAAATTTGAGTTTTATTCAATTTAAAAAAATCTACAACGAATATAGGAAATTAATAAATTTTTTTGTAAAGATTTTAAGAGTAAAATTGCAAAAAACTATCTAGTACTTTGAAAAGAATTTCATTGGAATAGTTCAAAACAATTATTGCATTACCAGACCAAAATTTACGCTTACATTATGGTCATCATTTTCAAACATAGTAAATTTCTAACCCAGATCCAAAACTTCAGCTGAAGCATACCATCGAGGTTTGAATCAAAATGTGCTTAAAGCACACCCGAATTTCGCAAAATATATTAATGTTTTACGACAAGAAGATGAATATGTAATAATAAAGCTTACACAAGAGAAGATAAGTCTTGCATACGATTTTGAAAGTGAAAAAAAGAATATTCTACTAAAAACAATATGCGACCATTTAATTAATTATTAGAACTTTGAATTTTAAACTGCAGTCGAATAGCTAATAATTGGTTTTTTCTTGATTTAGTTATGAAATTTATTTTAATAAATTATTAAGAAAAATCTTATTTATCTAATTTAGACGAAAAATAATAATATATATATATTTGCATAATTTTGTTTTATATTGACTTTTTTAAGCCAGCAAGTATTACATAAAGTTAATGTTTGTTATTCAGTCGATTTTGGGCATTTTTTTTCTACCCCTTCCAGTCAATTATGCGCAAAATTGACACAGTAAATTTTGCGCGCAGCCATATTTAAGCTTAAAAGCGCACCCATAATGCTTAAAAAATTTTCTAAGGGGGTCAAACCCCCCTGGCCCCCCTGACCCTCCCACCCCACTGACCCCCCCCCCATGAGTGACACCCCTGGTTATAACGTCCAAACCCCCCTAAATACGCGCATGCCATAAGTACCGATTATACAAAAAAATGCGGATTTAATTGTACAAAATAGATAGCTAGTTTGTATTATATTACTTAAGATCATCCAGAGTAGAATAAAAACACTATATTTTTACATTTTTTTATAATGCGTATAAAACTGCTACAGAGTTTTACACAAAAAAACATTTTTTTCCTATAAGACCATGTAAAATATTGTTTTTTTTTGTAGTTTTTTGTTAATTAAAAAAAGGTAAAAACTATAAGTTCAGATCTTAGGCATAAAATTTGTTTCATTGTAATTTTTCTAATATTAATTTTATTGTTTTTTTTCAATGTTAAAAAAAATATCCAAAAGACTTTCCCTTGGTACAAAAGTTGGCAATAGAAAAAAAATCTTGTTATGGGAAAAAAATTTTTTACATTGAAAAACCCAATGGTATTTTTTACCCTTTAATTTGGCCTTTTAGACTACAATAAAAATTTTATGAATAGCCCTTACATAGATTGGAAATAGAAAAGCTTTGAAAACGCCAAATTCAATTAAAAAAAAAAAAAATAAACAGTACAAATACATGAAACTATCGTCATATGTCAATACCTTCATAGGTATAAAAGGCGGTCTTCCAACTGATTTCGTTTTTTGCCATAACAAAACGGCAGATTTTTGAATAAATAACTAAAACAATGCATCTTGTAATTTCACAGTTGTAGGTAGTCCACGGCATTACGTTTTATCTTTTAAAGCAATAATGCACAGAAAATATAGTCATGCACAAAAGCATTTTTTTAGAAAAAAAAGAAGAATCAAGTTATAAAAATGTGCAAATATGTAGATTTTACATTTTTATAAATCTTCAAAGGCTTTTTAACAAACCAACTTATAAAAAGACTTTTGGCTGTTCAAGAATTAGTTTTTCAGAATATTTACCATTTATAATCTTCTAGTAATAATACCATATCTTTTTTAAAACGTGATACTTTTTGCCATGACGAAGATACACGTTAAAACTACAAAAGTCTTGCGTTGATATATTAACGGTTTTGTGAATAACAAATATACAATTTTTTTGTAGCTATTCTTAGTGGCACTGCTATGATTTTTGGTCCCTATACGAAAGAATTTTTGCGTGTCCCTAATATAATTTTTTTGTATTTTAAAACCGATTTTTTGTCAGGCCTTTGATATGTTAAAATATATAAAAAGGTATTACAATGTCAATTCGTTCTTTGTGTTTTTCACATGGATAGTGTTGTCGAAGTGTCTGCATTTTTTTGATATGATTGGGCTTCTTATTTGTATATTTCGCACTTGACGGATTACAGTCAAACCATATGCGATTGGGTATATCACTTTATACAAATACATCAAGTTCTAATATACAAAAACAATTTGTAAAAAGCCAATATATAACCATCACTTATTTATGCGTTTATGTGCATTTATTTTTTTACACACGATTTGTTAATGATCCGGCATTTTTTTAGGTAATGTATAGTTAAATCTGCATATGGTTTTCTAACTCTTTCAACAAGCAGCTTCTTTTTCTATTAAAAAGGCAGCGCATACTGCTATTCAGGCGCATGTCAAAATGAAGTACAAAAGGCATTTGTTAGTTGGTCATTGTCTATATAAATTAGTCGGAAAATCGTCAACAGATTTAAAAAACATATGAACGACCTCGTAATATTACACATAAAGTTGTATTGTTATAACACATTTTCTGCGCAAATGTCATTTAAACCATAGTTTTCGTTTCCAGGCAGTAATATAAAAAGTGTATCGACCAGTTTGTGGTTGTAAACTATATGCGGGTTAGCTTAAATATACAAAATATATAATTGAATTAGAAAGAATGCATATTTGTTAAAATTTAGACATTTGCAAAAGAACATGCACTATTATAATCTCAGCATTGCATCCTATGCATAGACAATTATAGACAAGTTAATTTAGATATTTAGAGCAATATGCACATTTTATGACTCTACACGTTAGTAAAACCAATTTAAAGCTACCAGTTGTCTATTACTAACTACTTGACGCTACCCTTTTTGACGAAAAATATAAAAGCTGCAAAATTGACATCGTAAAATGGTAAAATTTTGTTATTTCATAGAACATAAACTTGTTTTATATGACATTGCCGCTATAATAGTAACTTAGAACACTTGTATGACTATTTTGTTAAGTTTTTACAACTAAAAGTATTTTTTGTTTGTTATAAAACAAAAACAAGTTTAATCTGACAAGTTTTTGTGGGCAAGGTATCTTTTTCGTTTGGCTTTGCAATTCGTTCTTACAATTTATTCTAAGTTTTTCTAAACTACCAAAGTTGGCAAGCTACTCATAAAACACCTCATATTTTTTCTTTTACATTGTAATGTTTCGATTTTACTCCAAGAAATTTCCAAAAAAAAATTGTATAGGATCTGCTTGCGATTTAAACCCATATATCTGCAAAAACCGTATAATAAAAAAAATTGTATAGCGTAAAAGCCGAGTTTATTGGCACGTCAATTAAATGCAATGTAACAGTAAATAGAAAATAAGCATGACCTAGAATAAGTAAACATCTGCAAAATAAGTCTAAAAAAACAAATTTTATGTTGTTAACCTTTACCGTGCTAAATATTTTTTTTTTGTTTTTCAAACTAGAACTTAAGAAAATTACAGCTAAAGCGGGGCTTTTCGTCACCCTGTTTCTACATTCATCTTACACACATGGATGCCTGCATACACATCGCATGTGAATATATTTACTTAAAAATAAAAAATTTTATTCAAGCAGTATAAAATATTTTCAACTCTAATATCCATATTTCAAAACATGCTTTTGAGTTTTATTAATGCATAAACAGCTTTTGATTATATCGCATGATGATTTCATATACGATTTGTTTATATCACATACGCTTGCTATGCCGTACAGAACATTGTGTTTGAACCGTTAAAAACTGCCCTCAAATTTCTTAAAAATTTTTAAATGAATAAAAAACAAAACAAAAAAACAAAAACCGAAAATAAGAATACTGCTTAGATTTCTGAAATTAGTATGAGTAAAAAACAATAATTTTATTTATATAATAATACCAGCAATCCTGACTTCATCTATAAGACAAAATACATATTAGATGTTGGTTTCATTGTAAATTACTCGACCCCGGTGTATATTTTTTAATTGGGTTTACATTATACAAAAAAACTTTGTATTTAATTTTACCCATATACCGTTATATATATATAGTCAATATGACTATAATCCTAAGTATTTTTGTATAATTAAAACGTAATAAAAACAAAAATTTAAAATTCTTTATCAGTCGCAAAAATAATCCGTAAAAAACACAACTAGCCCAAAATTGGTTTAAATGTAGTGCTAAGTGTAGGTATGCGGGTTATTGGTTGTTTTTTTTTTCCTTCTTTACACCGGCAATTAAAAAATATTTTAAATGTAAGATTAAAATATACGTTACAAGGTATTATAAATTGCGCAAAAAAATAGCATTAAAAAGCATTGTATTGATGTAGTATATTTATTTCTTGTTTTACAAAAAGTTGCATTTTCATACTTATTTAGAGAGCAAATGGTCTTTTTACGTGCACAACGGCGTTAAAATATAGTCTATGAACATTTTAAAAGTTGTAAACTCTTGATTTCGTATTAGTACCTGTATATGCAAAAATAAAAGTTTTACTTTGGTTTATTTGACATAAATTTTACTAAACGAAATTTCGTTAATACTACAATGTAAAAAGCGTAATTAAAAAATTTTACGTATGTTTTTGTGTGCCTTTTTATAAATTTACGTGATATTTTATGTCATGGCCGCAATAAATGTATAGGGCTCCCTTTGCTTATGCAGCTGTACAAGATCAAGCTTTACTCCAGGATATGAATTTTCTAGCTGTACTACAGTGAATATTTTTTTTTCCTGCAAAATAATCATCCAAATAAAAAAAGTTGTTATAAAAATCATTTTGTAAATTTTTTAAAATTTAGTATATAATAAATTGGGTTATTATTTTTGTGATATACACATCTACAATACAAATTATTAATATATATAAAAAAAACTATAATTTGTCAATTTTCGTATTTTTTAAATGGTAACAGTCGTATATGTGCAACATAAAAAAGGTTGTTTTTTTGTGTTACGTTTTAAAAAAGCTTTTGATAGAAATATTATATCTGGTTGTATAGAATTTCTACTTGGTATATTCAAAACAATTTTTTTTTTTCGTTTAAAGGTCGCTAAAGACTACTAGATTGTAATAGTTTTATCTAAAGTGCAATTAAACTTTTGAACTGGCTAGATTATACATTAGAAAGACATGCTATACAAAGATTTTTGCAAACTGCTATAAAATATACAAAAAATATGTCGTTTTGGTGCTTTTAAACATATAATATATGCGCTAATGTGCAAAGTTTCGCCTAAGTTTTTTACAACGCGTACAAAAAAAAGAAAAAGGGTCAAGTATGGATCTTTTATATAAAGGGTTTGGCTTTGTAACCATAAAAGCTGCAAAAAAAATACTTTATGTATTTGTTTGGGGATTTAAACAATAACGACAAAATGTCATCGTACATTTTTGCACCATTTGTTGTAATAACGCAAGCATGCAAACTTTGTTAGATAATTACTAGAACCGATTTTTCATCGCTACGTGTATAACTTTGACCCCTGCTAAGAAATCCGCACGCATTACCTGTAAATTGGTTGTTAACATTATTAGTTTGCTATAAGGTAAGTTTGTATACTGTATTTAGTATCAACAAGCTTATTTTTTCACATCTAAAAAACATACTTTTTGTACTGATTTCGTTTTTAGTTTAGGCAGCAAACTTTGTTTTGCAGGTATTTGTACTGTATATATTTATGTTTAGTATAATATACATTATTTTAAAATTATTTTGATATAATTGGTTTATTTGTGCCTTTTAAAATTGTTGCCGTGTAAAATGAGAACTGTAAAAAACTTAAAGGGCATTCAGTTAGCTGTTTGATACAATTTTGTGTTGTATATTATATAAAAGTTCATGTTTAAAGCATGTTTTTGTACAATTAACAGATTTATGCAAAAAAATTGCAAATGAAAAAATACATTTTCTAAATTTCGACGTATTTTAGCAACAAATTTTCTTTATGCATTAATATCGGTCTAAACCTTCCTTTTTTTATATAAAGATCTATATTTATATGTTCTTTGTATTTAGGCACTCTGCATATTATGGTATAGATATTGTCATAAAGCAACATAAAAAAACATATAAATACAAATTTATGTCCTTTAAATACTTCAAAACAAAAATTATAGATAATAATTTCGCTGTAATACGCTTTCACATGATGAACACCAACTGCATTGCAAAAATATGTAAAGCCTTTTTTTGCGCATAACTGTAAATTTGAGTTGATTGTCTCACTCAAAAGTTACAATTTATCCAAAAATTTTTCATCTTTCTATTTATGCTTTAAATTATTTCGTTTATTTTTCTATCTTGTTTTTTACAACTACAGTTTAATGTAAAAAAAAACTTCTATTTTTTTTTAAATTTTTTTTTTGACCATTAGTATTATATATCTCCTATAAAATAACACATTAAAAATCTAAGTAACCACATACAAAAAAAAGATTAAAAAAAGTTATACATACTTCATAAAAAACTAACCATTATAATTAAACCATTAATCAAAAAGATATAACATTTTAGACCCTCCTTTGCATATTAAAAACAACCGGCAATACAAAATTGCGATATAAACATAAAAATAATCTACAAATCATGTAACTATATCGGATAAAATATAAACAACGATACGAATAATTTTTTCTATTACCAAATGTTGTGTCTAAAGACACTGAGTAAATTCGTCTCGTATTTATATGTTTATATTAAAAGCAAAGTGCGGCAAAATGCATGTCATGGCTGACCCATCAAGATACTGATACGACATCGGTCACATTGAAAATAAATCGCGCATGGGTGATTTATTTTCAAGGCTCCGGATTTTGACATTTGTTTGATTTTAATTGTATCAGAAATGATATGTGATAATGTATCAGATATGATACACCATAATGTATCAGATATGATACAGTGTTCTAAGTGTCCTTTGTTGGTATATAAACATAAGCAATAAATAAATGAGGTATTAAAATGGTTTTTACAAAGAAGGCACATGCTGAGACGAGCTCATCCAAAACTAGTATCAAATTAAAAAGACTAGTTTTTAATGTATTGGAACTTAGATTACAAAACAAAAAATGGAACCGAACATCTTAGAGCAAAAAGTGTTTAGTGTTACAGTCCTTTAATATTAAAGCAAACATTTATTTATGGACTTTTTTTTTTTTTTTTTTGTTGTATTGTTGTCTCATAGTTTTTTTTTTTTGTAACAATCTTGCCGTTCTTTGTGGCAAAGTATTTAATGTTCTTTTTGGTATTTTTCTATGCCTCTATTGCACATTTGTACCTGATTTTTTACAAAGACCTCTGTAAAACATATTTTGCGCAAAAAAAGGTACCAAAATATGCTTAATAACATAAATGAAAAAAAAAAGTCATGAAACGCAATAAAAAAACACAATAAGATACATAGAAAAACACAGATTTGTATACTGCAATACATAAGTGTATGTACTTTTTTGCTAAATACCCACGTATACTAATTTTGGATATATTTTTTGTTCTATTTAAAAGGCTATTAACCAATGTATTTTTATTTGACATTATTTGTTTATCATCTTGTTTACTTAAAATGTTAAGCGTATAAAAACTATAGGTTTTTCGCATCGTTCGGTACATATTAAAATTTTATGTTTTTACACTGCTTGAGTTTTTTGCTTAAGAGTTTGCATAACCAAAAAACATTTTTTCTTGAACGCTTTTGCACTTTACATAGAGTTTTTGCTTGAACCACATAGTTTAAAAAGAGTTTATACTGCATGCTATTGCATGCAAAATGTATAAAAAAACAAAAGATGTGTGTTTGGAGTCTAATATGCAATGACTCTAAATGAAAAGTATTATAATGCCACATGAGATTTAAATGCCAAACAGGCAGCCTAGGCAAATTAAACTACCTCAAAACAGTTTACTATATTTTATTTATATTTTTCGGTTTTAGAAATTATACGTGTATTGTGTAGATCAGTGTTCCCCAACCTATTATTTAATTTACCCCCTCAACATACAATTTTTCAAAGTATGGCTCCTCAGAAAATTTTGTTTAATATAA
>JAQFYM010002383.1:0-24079 GCA_034694785.1 Agrenia bidenticulata
CGACTAATATTACATCAGCACAAATTCGAGGAACTGAGATAAATGGAAACTTTGGAATGCCAAAAGATTTCCTTGAAAGAGTACTGTTCGTTAAAATGAAACAGAATACAACTGAGAACATAAAGAAAATTATTGAGGCAAGAATAGCTGAAGAAGAACTGAAAATTAACGAAGAAGCAAAAAATGAACTAGCACAATTATGTGAAAAATATAGCCTAAGATATGTGATAAGTCTTTTACCAATTCTAAGAGAGATTTCTGAATGTGTTGAGATTAAAGACGTTATCAGGGCTACCCAGCTGTTTAAATCCTATGAATCTTATAAATAATGAAATAAAATTAAAATCTACAAATTTATAGAATAAAAAAACTTAATGGCGTATAAACTCTACATAGTAAAAATAATAGAATTTATAGAAATCAAAATCCTAACGCTTATCAATAAAGATTACATTTTTATTTAAATAAATGAGACTTTCCCCAACATCTGTTTTACAAGTTTTGCAGAATGTTCTAAAATAGCCATATACAACATTTTACTTTAACTGCTAATCTAAATTATTAAAATTCTAAATATTTTTTATTTGTTTTTTAGTTTATTCACCATTTACCAGTCAAATTCTACCCTTTTATCGTATTTTCGAATTATGTGAAATTTTTACATTGTTTTTTTTTGGTTGGCGGAAAACTCGACAAATTGCCCTAAAATAAGGGTAGGTGGACAACTCGCCAAAAAAAAAAAATTAGGACAGATTTAAGTAATCAACAGAGAAAAAGACCGAAAAAAAGTATTTTATGCATGAATATGTAACAATGCTACAAAAATAATCTATTAAAATATTTTTTAGGTTTTTTGTTTTTGCTTTCCTAACCAACCCTAACCCAATTTACACTTATTTTACATTATTTTTAGTTTTTTGTAATAAGTTTAATCGTGGTTGCTATTTTTACGCATTTTTTTGCTTACTTGTTTACCTTGTTCTTTTTTTTTATGTTTTTTCATTTGGCGAGTTGTCCCCTTTTTTTACCATTTTATATATTTTTTGTACTTACAGTTAAATTCAATTTTTAAAAATAACATGTTTTTAGAAAATATCATGTTTTAAGTTTGTTATTTTGTTACGTGTCCACCTATTTCATTTTATAGGAAATTGGAGAGTAATCCATCTTCCGTTTTTTTTTAACTTCGACGTTTTTTAGGCAAAAAAGAATCGTAAAGCAGCAATTTTTAGGCTGTAGTTATTATAAAATTAAATCTTATTATTTCACCGTGATTTTTACTCTCGATCAAAGACTTATCTCTATAGACTAACCATTATAGGAGACTGTCAATATTTTTATAATTAAAATTGGAAATAGCAACACAACGCATTTTCTAAAACAAACATTATATGTCATTAATTTATAAAAATTTTAATCATATGCGAAATCATAATTTTCAAGCATTTATGTATATAAAAAGACTTTAAATAAACTAACAATAATTTTTAGATTGATTAAATATGTCAAAAATAAGAATAACTCTTAAAAAAAACTTGCCTTAAAATAAAAAATATAACAAAATCAAAGCCTTTTAAGCTAGATATTGTGTATATTTATCTCTATAAAGAAATATTTATTTTTTATCTTATAGAGTAAATGATTTTTTTTAAAAAAAAGGTGAATAACGTAACACGAAAGCTATCTTTTTAAGTTTATCTATAGAGCAGAAAAAATGCATATATTTGTCATAAATGCATGAAAAATTATCATAAGCAACAGTTTTTCACTTTTAATTGCATATTTTTATGCATATAATTTATACACTATAAACAAAATGCACTAAGAATACTAAAAGGAGACCAAATAAATTTTTTGTATTCGAAAAACAGGATTCTGAGTGTATCTATGTTTTTTTCTTTTTAATCAATTAAATTAATCCTAGTAATGATATAAATGCGCTATTTTTTATGTATATTTTATTTGCATTTTCTGACTCTATGATTCACTCTAGTTATCCACTAGAAGACTCAGGATTAATAATCAACTTGTAAATTTTTGTGTTTATTTTTAATTGAAATAAAAGAAAAAACAATTGCCGTAGAATCTAAAAAAAAAATATGCAACTTTTTTTTAATAAAAATTTTAATGAGTACTAGGAGATGATTTTTCCGGACATGAACTTTAATACAAGATTTTGGGGTAGAGTTCGATTAACAGTTAATAATAAGTATTCGTGTTTACGCTAAAAAAATATAATATTTTTTGTAAAACTTTGTTTTCTTTTTTGATAAAAAAAAACACGGAAATCAAATATTACCAGTGTAAATCGTAAATAAAAACAAATATACTTTTATGCAACAATATTTGAATGATAAAAAAACATCTTTAAATCTATATCGTTTATCAATGTTAGTTTCTAATTTGAAATCAAACGTTGTCTTTTCGTCTAATTAAATACGCTAGGTTTAAAATAGATAACTTTAGAGTTGATTAAAAGATTTAGTAGTTATTGACTAACTACACTTCCTCTTAATTAATTTCAAACTTGGATCATTGTGTATTTTAACCCTTAGAGACAAAACACATATATGTCAGTTTGCAAGTGCACAAAAATGACGTCGCACATATATGTGCGGGTGTTTTTCTTGCCGGATTGACGGGTTGCACAAATCTGTGCGCATTTTTTTAAGCCGAATTAACAGAAAACACATATATGTGCTATTCTTTCTATGCCAGATTGGCAGAAAAACAGATATATGTGCGAATTTTTTTAAGCCGGATTCGCGGAAAAAATCATATATGTGCGATCTTTTTACATGTCGATCTGGTGTAAACACATGTGTGATTAATGTATGCCGGATTAGCGGAAAAACACATATATGTGCGATTTATTTATGTCGGGTTGGCGGAAAACCCCATACATATACAAATTTATTTATGTCTGATTGGCTGCGAAAACACTTATGTGGGATTTTTTTATACTAAATTACTAAAAAAAACATCCGAAAACGGATCTTTTTCAATTTCTGATAACAAAAAAATACCCACGTAAAAAAAAAAAAATATTGTCATAGTATAAACATAATCACATAATTATGCAAAAAATGACTGTAATATACAGGTTAACGTCGTCAAAAACATTTTTTTTGTTTGTTTTGTATGCTTTCTTTACAATAAAAAAATAAGAAAGTATCAAGACTAACCTTAAATGATCCATTCCGTTCAAAAACCAAAAATACAGCATAGATAGTATATTTTGCATATTACTTCAAACCGATGATTATACTCATAAAAAATATAAAGTCCCTCTTTGTATTACTCGTATTAACGAAATGATTGATAAAAGTGACAGTAAAAGAGTATTATGTCGATGCCAACAACAAAATTTTTCTGTTTTTTTTTACTTTCTTTTACCTTTTAAAAACAAAAAATAAAGAGTTGTAAAAGCATAGAAAAATACCAAAAAAAAAGTATCATATAATAAATAGCACAAAAATACATATTAAAAATATGGTTTTTGTTTTTATTACTAAAAAACAGTAAATACCTTATAAAGGTGCGTATCTTTTTTTCCCATGGGATTATAATTTATATGTTTTGGGTATAAAATTATCCCATGATAAAAATGACCCTTTATTTTATTAATAAATAAGCGGTTTTGTACAATTCCATAAGAATTTTTTTCCATTTGAACTTTTTACTTCTTTTTTTTGCATGGTATAATTTACCCATAGTAAAAAATTTTTCTTATGGTATTAATTTATGGGTTTTTTCGTATTATGGAAAATTCACAGCAGGTTTTGGCCATGCTAAATGTATACTTATCCCATAGGAAAAAAGATACGCACTGTAAATAAATCAAAATACCCCTCTGGCATTGTTTTTAATCACATAATGATAAAAAAAAAATTATTTTAAAAAGTTCAGAAATAAGATTTAACGACAATTTTCAGCATTTAATTGCAACTTTGCTTTTCTTGCAGATTTCACGCAGTAAAAAACATAAGAAGCAAAATAAAAAACATAAACATGCTTCAATATATTCCAAACTGGTCAAACAAAAAATACAAAGGATCAGCTTTGTTTTTTACGTAAACCAGTGTTACTTCACATTATTACAATTTGCATTGACTTTTTTGGAATATATTGAAGTTTTTTTTTTGTTTGTTTTTTAGCTTCTTATGTTTTTTTGTGAGATGAGCATCAGATAATACAACAAAAACTGCAATTTTGTTGTTGAAAGTATTTTTACGCACTTTAACACAATCTTTAAAGTCATTATGTAATTATAAAAAATGCCAGTGGTTATTTTTTATTTTATGTATAAGTGGTTTTATACTGGGTTTTAGTAATAAACCCAAAAATAATATTTCATAAATGTATTGTTTATTCTGTGATTTATGGGATGAAGTATTTTTGGTATTTTCTTCGCGTTCTTATTTTTTTTTTATAATTGTAAAATGGGCATGAAAATAAAAAAAATTCAAAAAAAAATAACGAAGTTTCGTTGTTGAAGTCGTCTTTTTGCTTATTTAAAGTCACTTTTTATAATCATTATGTGATGTTGAGAAATACCAGAAGAGTAAAATATATTTTATTTACAAGAATATTAATTAGTTTTTAGTAATAAATAAAGTTATGCGTCCTGCTTGCTGTTTTTGACTATACTTTGAATGAAATGGATCGCTTTTTGAGAGTTTTTATGAATTCTTATTTTTTTTACTTTGATGAAGAACGATGAAAAAATAATTAAAAAAGCATGCAAGAAAAAATTTTGCTGTTGAAATCGTTAGCCTGTCTTTTTTAATAACTGTTTTAAATCAATGTGCAATTAATAGTTGTCTAAGGAGTTATTTTTTATTATTTATGTAGTGAATTATTGGTTTTCAGAAATTTTAAAAATAGTCATTTATGTGTGTATTGAACGGGTAAATTCGTATATTAAAAAAACCATAATTGTTTTTTCCGCCAATCCGGCATTAAAAATTGCGCTTATACGCGTTTTTCTGCCAATCCAACAAAATAAAACGCGCATATATGTTTTTGTCGTCAACTTGGCAAAAAAATAATACACATCTGTGTGTTATTTTCACCAATCCCGCATTAGTTAAAAACACACCTATATGCGTTTTTCCACCAACATGGCAGTTTTAAAATCGCACATATATGTGTTTTTCCGCCAATTTGACATAGTATATGCACATGTATGTGTTTTTCGCCAGTTTGGCATAAAAAAGGGCACTATTTGTGTTTTCCGCCAATACGGAATAAAAAAGTGCACATATACACGTTTTGCTTATCCGGCTAAAACTAGCGCATATATGTGTTTTTCAGTAGTCCGGTGTAAAAAAATCGCACATATATATGTTTTTGTTAGTCCGGCAATAAAAAAAACGCACGTATATGTGTTTTTCCGTCTCAAAGGTTTACACTGGATCTTTATGATAAATTGATTTTTTTATAAGATTTAAAGTTTATATACTGGACATACGAAGTCTACAAAGAATTAAGCTTTTAAAGGGAGAGAAATTATTAAAAAAACCAAGTGAATATATTTACGTGTAATCATTAAAAGTTTCTAAAAATCAAAAACAAAATTAACATATAAAGACTATTAAGACTAAAAAAGACTGGTGTCAGAAACTTGTACAATACAAAAACCATATATGGTATCTTACATTGCATACTATTTTTAAGTTTCGTAGCGACCGGTACTGCCTTTGACCAAATTTCTGACTCAAAATTTCCAGACCCAAAATACCCAAATATAATTTTAAAACAAAAAAGTTTATATTATCGAAAGTTAAAGGTGATTACTTTTAAGTCTAACTCTAGTACAAAAAAACTATGATGTAAAAAAAACAGAACAGTAAACCAGTGTTTGTCGTTTTAATTAAAAATTATATTAAAAGGTTTAAAAGGAAGCCCGTAAAGCTAAAGGTTCAATTGTTTAAAGCATGTGAAAAGATGGTTTTTATTTTAATTGTTACTCTTAATAAACCTGATAATTTATAAGCCTTTAAAAAACTATATCAATCTTGCAACTTCTTATCCTGTCAAGTCCTTCACATCTCTGTTCCTTTCGAACCTTTCAACCCGCTTATATTGTCAATATTATTATACATGGAATTTCCCCTAACCTTTTTTTATATGCTTTTACGCAATTTCATGCACTGCTTTGCATGCAGGCCAACAACCTGTGCACGTAGCGCGTTTCAAAATGCACAAAAAATTACACTTGTATGCAATCAGAAACACGTATTTAGGGTTTTAAGGGGCAAAACGCTTTTATACAGCGCTCCAGCTTGACATACCCTATTGTACTAAGTATTTTCTATTGTGTTAAGTGTTGCTATAAGATTTTTATAGAGTAATCTTCTGATAAATGTAGCAATTATTAGCTTGTTTACATCATTGCCTTTATTTTAAATTCTTAATCGTCTTCGGTGTTTTATATTCATTCTTTTAACTAAAACATGTCTCCTTCTTTGTACGACTTCATCTTTAAAGCTTATCTTTGTGCTTTTTTTGCACATTTAATGCTTTATTCACGCACCAACATATTGTTATTTTAACTCTGATTGCAAGCGGAGTCAAACTGATTCCTGATAGTATGAAGCGTTAATATTGTCATTAATTTCTTTTAGTGTTGTTCTCGTAGGTCCTTGGGTGCTCTAAATCATTCTCTTTTAGTCGAATATGAGTTCTCGACACTCAAGTTATCTTGATGTTAATGCCGGATTGTCATTTGGGGGTTGTGATATTATGACCGGCTTAAAAATGTAGTATTTGCTTGTTACAGATCTCTGTTCCATTATCACTGTGCGATTTTTATAAACAAAAGCTGATTATGCATCTTTGTAATAAATATAAGACTTTTAAACCCCTTTTAGTTTGGGCCTGCTTCGCCCGAATCATTCTTGTTTAAAGGTCAAAAAATAAATATTATCTTGTCATCTTTTGCCAACTCCATCAAATCGATATCCATAATTTTTCCTGGACCACAAACCTCGCTTAACCTACACGAATTTGTGCATAATTTTTCTCTCTTGATGCAAGTTACACATTTTGCTGTTACTTGACTTTCGTTTGTATTTCTACTTTGATTTCATCTTCCCTGGAAATTTTATTTATGCTCATCCTATAATTATATTGTAAGCTTAAAAATAAATTTTTATTTACTTCCACTTGCTTGTTTTCATCCTCGGGTTTCCTTTTTTTTTCTTTAAAAATCACTTTGTTCAGTTATTTCGTTCATTCTGTCTTTTATTTTATCACCCATGTCATGTCTACCACCCTTTTCTTCTATATGTCTTTTAGGTTTTTTCCTATGTCGCTGTGTACTCTGAAATCACCTTGGTTCGTGTTTGATACTCAAATTAGGTGATGATTTTGTTGTCACCATTTCTAAACACTGACTTAAAGCTTCAAATAGTTTTATTTGCTTTCTGGTCAATTAATTACGGACAAACAAAACCTCTTAGTTGACTGACTACCTGTATGACCCTGGGCTGGTGCACTTTGCCCCGAAGTGGCATTTTGCCCCAAACGCATAAAAAAAGCCAAAATGGAAATCTTAGCACTTAGACATAAAAATCATCAGAATACATTTAGTGGTAATAATCACAAAAAAAATAAAAAAAATAAAAAATTAATAAAACAAAAAACAACACAACAAAACAAAAAAAAATGTAAACGCAGATTAACAAAAACCCCATTTTTCTAGCAGTGTAGTAAGACGTGTGCAGGGTTAGGGGCAGGGTTAGGGTTAGGAGTAGGGTTAGTGTTAGGTCAAGAAAAAATATAAACGCAGCCTATATGACAATAAAAAAATAACAACCAGTATGATTTGCGAGCGATGTGCATTTATGCATGTTAGGAAAGATGAGGGGTCGCTTTTTTCTTTTTAAAATAGGGTTTGTCGCAAAATAGTAACTTGTGAAAAACGATGCACTGTGCATATTATCTAAAAACTTTACCTGGTGAGTGTTTTATTGACAATAATGCTTTTTTTAAACTTTAGTAGGCATTATTAAAAATTCATTGTTTTTTTGGTAATCTTTTATTTTTAACAAAAACTTATTTTGTTTCATTTTTTTCGGGATTATTATCAAAAAATGATATTGTGATACTTTTTATGTTTGTGAGCTTAGAATTTCATTTTTAGCCTTTTTTATGCGTTTGGGGCAAAATGCCACTTCGGACCAAAGTGCGATAAGCCGTTAACCCTTTCTAGATCAAATACTAATTTTTTCTTTTTTTTGCATAATGCCATATGTTTTATTGATTTTTTGCATTGTATGCCTTCCAACAATATATTTTCACTTCTCTAAACTTCAAAGCCCTGCTAGCACCACTTGTTCAGTTTTTGTGTGTTATCGTGTCGCCTTACTTAATTTTCTAATAGATATGCAATTCATCTGTTTTTTCTGTGTAAGGCATACACTTTGACATACTTGATAGCGTCACTTTCACGACATAAAACACAATCCGAGTCTGGATCAAAATATCCCAAATGTTGTGATGTCATAGCCTCAACTTCTTCAAATTGTGCCGTATCTGTATCGTCCATTTGAACTTCTACTTTTTACCACATTTTTATAAAATATTTTTCAAATCAATGTGATGTTATTGTACAAAAATCGGTCTGGGTATATCATTCCTACCCATATTTGATACTGCCAGTGGTAAAGGGGCACTTAATACTTCATATGTT
Source organism: Agrenia bidenticulata (assembly GCA_034694785.1). Lineage (NCBI taxonomy): Eukaryota > Metazoa > Arthropoda > Collembola > Entomobryomorpha > Isotomidae > Agrenia > Agrenia bidenticulata. Next base: position 8,699 of record JAQFYM010002383.1, read on the forward strand.
TTTGTGGTCTTTCATTATTTATTCTTGCAATGTTTTTACTTATTATGTACCCTTAGTATCTAAACTTTTCTGCGCAAAGCACGTTTATATCAGTAAAATGGTTAGGATTATATTAGTTTGGTATTTCGAGCATTTTATTTATCTCGTTCTCAGTTCAGCCGGTGTTTTGCTAACAGCAAAATGTCGTCGATATAGAATAAACTTTTTTGGCGATTCATCTCACAAAATATACATACGATATCCTGCTTGAAAATATCAGCTAAGTTTTTGACACCCTAAGGAATTCGCCTAAATTTTTATAGTTTTCGTCCTGGTAAAAATAGCGTATAAGGCTTGTCTTTCTTCCTTAACTCTACCTGCAAAAACTATTCTTGGATATCTAGTTTGGGTAAGTATTTCATACCTTGTGTGAGTTGATTCAATCCTGTATTCAAGAGATATTATTTTTTTTTCCACGGGTTAGCGTAGATCACGTATATCGAGGCACATGCAAAAATCCCCAATTTTCCTTGTCTACGCAGTACAAGCGAATTTCACGAACATGATGTACTCGCTTCCACTATATCCATATCTTTTAACCTCATTACATACCTACCCAAATCCTTAAGATCATTACTAGGTCGTATAGGTCTAGTAATACAGAGTTGTATAGCTATCACTGTTATAATTCTACATTGAAGTGGCAACTGCTTATCTGTATTGCTATTTTTCAGTTTGTATATGGGTTTTCAACGTATTTTTTTACGAATTTTTTTTTTTTTTGTAATATAAGATGTTTCGTTAAAACCTTTTCCTACTTTTTTTATGTGTATTGCAATTCACTAGTTTATTGATATTTTCAATCCGTCATTTTTTCAAATTGTAATTGACATTTTTGGTGCAAAAAATCGATTCAAGTTTTTAAATGAGCCACTATATAATAAACAATGCGTGACACTGTCTCAAAAATTGCTTTAAACCCAGTATTTTTCAGTAATAAGTAAGACTCATTTTGTTCTTCGTCTGCCTTCTCAATTTTGCTAGCACCAAATAGCTGTTAACACTTTGAATATTAGCCCAGTGCCTATTTCTGCCACATTCAATTAGTCGTGTTTTCTTTATTTGTTTTTTTTTTTTTGCTGTCTGCAATTTTGTTTAAGTGTCCATCTTAAAAGCAATTATAGCATTTTACTGTTTTTTTTTACTAAAACGCCTGTAGCTGTGTCTCGTGCTATCAATTTATCCTGTGAGTACCGACTTTCCTTTTGCTTTCTTATTCTGATTTTTTATTAGTTTTACCCTTTAAATGACTGCCTCCAAAATACCTGTGTTCGCATACACATTGTTTGGGAAAATTTTAGCAATGGCATGGTGCAAATTATTTAAATACTACAGCTTTTTATTTATGTTTTTATGCGATAAATTCTTGTATACGTATAAAATATGCGTAGAATTGTTCATCATTATACTTCATTATGTTTTTGAGGGTTTGTTGTGTGCAGATGTTGATTGATTGGTTTTGAAATTCCTTATACTTTCCTGGCATCTCTAACTGTTAAATCATTGATAAAAACCAGTTCTCTTAATCAATTGGTCTTTTTTAATACAGATCATCTTCTCCCAAGGTATTTCCAATTAAATTGAACTATACATTCTAGTAAAAATAAAGGTAGTTTACCTGTACTTTCGGTCATTCCTGCGTAAAAACACACTGTTCATAAAAATGTAAACACCGATGGCACTATCCGTAAGTTTTATAGCGGTATCCATGTTAGGTGAGAAATGTGTAGCTAGAACATCGGCTTTGTGTCATTATACAAGTTTACAAAGAAGCTTGTAAAGTTTAATGTATACTTGTTTTGGTATTTAATAGGATGTTCGGTTCTTATTTTATAAATTTATATAGCTGATAATTTATCAGCCATCAAAAAATATGTATCAATCCTGTAGCTTTTTATCCTGTCAGTACCACCATACTCCTTTTCCTGTCCACCCTTATCTTCTTCTTGTATTGTCCACCTCATTAAAGATTTAATTTCTCGTAACCTTTTTAAAAATGTTTTTACGCAATTTAAAGCACCGCGTACTATGCAGCGGTTCTTCCTGTGCACGAAGCGTTTTCTAAAGGTACAAATGGCCTTTGTTCGCAATCATAAAACGTGTTTTGGGTTTTGCCGGCAAACCGCGTTGTTACAGCGCTATTATTCTTACAACAGCTGACTTACAAATTTTACGTTTCGTAACGACTTTTTCCATTTTCTAGCGGACGATATTATGTAAAATAAGAATTACATCAAAAATATAAAAAAATATAAGGTTAAGCTATTATTAAACCATAATAAAATAATTTTACAAATGTTATTGAGCATATGTGTTCCCTTTAGATCACGTAAACTTTTTGAAATTGTTCGTCATCTTTATTTTGCTGTGAGGCATAAATTTTGTTTTTAAAATATCAATTTTGGGCATTTTAAGTTCGGTCATTGTAGACTCGTCAATTGATTTTAAAGTACATGAAGATGCAAATACATAGTCATTGCTTATAGCCGTAAATGGATCTGGAATTTTCGCTTATGTCTAAGATATAAGAAAGTATCGTTTTTTTAGTTATTGTGAATCACTCTGAAGAGGTTCGTGGATCTAATACTAGGCGCTCACACGCATATAATTATATGTATTGAGGTAATGCCAAAAAGAAAGTTATGAAGAGGGTAAAAACATACGATATGGGTTGTTTTTTACACCGTGATGACGTTTTCTCAAGGTCGTTAAGGCTCATCTATCCTAAGCTGCTGCGCTTTGAAAATGTTATGTTAAATATGATCTAATTAGCGTGAACTATTTTTTTGTCTATTTGTTTTGCTCGTTTTTTTTGTTTGTCCTGTTTTGTTTTTTTTAACTTAAATAAATTCAATTGCATTTTCTTTTACAAATTGAGGTTAACTGTAAAAACTAAAAGTTATACAAGTTGCAGATAACCATTCTTCTTTCTTATCTTATTTTTTAAAAAAGAATATAAAAGAACTGCTCATTTGTCAAATTAAATTTGTTTTTTACAAAGAATTAAACTATATTAAGTTATTGACTATGTATAATTATGTTTGTTCTTATTGCAGCAATTTACTGCTAGATGAAGAACTTACAGTAATTGGTAGCCAGCTTATAGACCTGACTGCTAGAAATAATACTACCGGCCTTGAAAGAATTTTGAGTGATAAGAAAGTCAAGAACAAAAAGTAAAAAATAAAATCGTCGACCCTAAAAATTTACTTTGCTATTTCTGTATCCACCTGAAGTAATGAGATAATAAACTAGTTGAACCATATGATAAATCAACGCAATCACGGACGTTCTATTGTTAGCGGGCTTACGGATATTAGAAATATAATAACAAACAATATGTTTTCATCGATATTTATTATACAAGCATTTTTAAAACGAAACGGAGTTCCTTGTTTTGTATTTATATAAATATACAGCAAAAATGCCGTTGTACTTTGGTGCACTGTTATTTATCTGTTTCATTTATCTGGGTGATATGCACGCACGTATGTGTTTCGTAACGCTGCCATCATTTACAGGTTTGCTCGTATTTTTTAGATGGTATTAGATACCATGCTATGTTAATCAAAGTAACATTTAATACATGAATTGTGGTGAACAGTTTTAACTATTATTGGATATAAATACAAAAACGTAATTATTATAATAATCCTAATAACAATTAAAGCAGTTTAAATACTTAGATAAAAATAAATGCGTAGAATTTACCATAATTTCTCTTTTGTTTGTTGACCACAGTTTTTCAAATCAATTTGGATAAAAACAAAACTACATTTAATGCGTATATTACGACAAGCCAGAGTTTATTTATTGATGAGTTCGGAAAACAATATGCGCGATCGGTTACATGATATCTGGTTTACTTAGTTTTTTGATTTGCAAAATGTTTTTTTAACAATATCAAATATTACAGAATCAACAAATTTTTCTTATAAGCTGTTTTATTATATTAAAGTTTTTTTATTGTGGAATATAAAAGGTTTGTATTTTTTTTGTCACGTCTATGTATAAGAGCTGCAATTAAAACCAAAATAAAATTATTTATTGTTATGCTCTTTTTTTACTGGAGTAAACGGGATACTTGCCGAAGCGGTAGTTTTCATGCTTATATACATTATATTTTTGCTTCTTTTTTTTTGGGCTAATTTTCAGTAAATCTGTTAAACTAATACATATAATTTATGTCATATTTCGTTTAATTACAGTTTATTATAATGTATTGTGTATACATGTATAAAGATTATAAAATTTTTATGATTGCGTGAATAACAGCGAAATCATTTGGTATTTTATATTGGTAATTTAAAGGTTTTTGGAAAATCATTTTATATTTTTTTACGTATTTTACTTTTCAAGAAATCTTTTACAAAGTAAACAGGCATATTGTATTGTAAAAAGTAATCTTTCATGCAAAGTTTACAATTCTAGAGATTCTTACTGATTATGAAACGGAAAATACAAACAAAATACAATACAACACAATCGGCTTATAAAAAATTACGACAGTGCTTATTAAGGTGTTGTTTAGTTTTTCATTTGCCGGGGTTCATAGTGGCTAAAATTGCAAATAGTTCGTAAAAAGTATAGGTCGAAGAATATCAGTACATACATATGTAAAAGCAACTCCATTTTTTTGTGTGAATTTTACTGATGATTTAATACTATGGTTTTTGGCTCAAATTGTAAATTTTACAGTCTTAATAATAAAAAGATACATATAGTTATCAAAGCACATTTAAAATAGTTACTTTTAGATATAAAAGCAAAATCTATACAAAAATTTATAATTGTGTAAATTTATGGGTTTTTCTTTCAAGCTCTATAAATACTGTGTTTTTTACGTTCTAGTATTCTATAAGCTGTATTTTTAATGTTTCGCACTTTTGACTATTCTTGTTATTCGTCTAATGTTTGGCAGATACTTTAACCCCGGAGACTTCTTTATGTAATATTACAAATGATTATTTTTTGTATAATTTATCCTAAGTTTTTAGTAAAATCGTTCATTTTTTTTCAGTATGTTTTTTACAAAAAGATACCAATAAAATCCATAAAACTTAAAATATATACTTATCCACATGTTTTTTAAAGGTATATGTGCCTTATGTTTATATTTTTTTTGGTATATCAACAATGATACACAAAGCGTGAGTTTTAATATATATATATATAAGTATTTATATATATAGCATCTTAATGATTTGTGGGCAAAATTGCAGCGGAACCTAGATATATGGTAAAAAAGACATTCAACATACAATTTACGCGTATTTTGGCATTATAGAAGAAAAAAAATATACAAATTCACTTTGTGTTAAAGTATTGTGTATACTGGGACAGCCAACAATTATTTACAACTAGATTTTTTCTCGTTTATTTTTTTTGCTTTTTAATTTATTAATTTTTTAGCCATTTTTACAGTTTTATTTTGCAAAATTAATTTGTTATATTTTTTGAACGTTCTTATTATTAATTTTTTATTCATACAAGACGCATGAATACAACTTTAACTGTTATATAAAAAAAATCGGTATACATGTTGTTTGTGTAAACTTTTTTTTGATGGAAAATACACCTCTAATGTTTTTTGCCCAATGCAAAACTATATGTAATCCTGTTAGCAATTTAGCACTGGTTTTTTTTGTAAAATGTACCGTGTTAAATAGTTTAATTTGCCAAACTCTAATGCTATAACAGTAAAAGCTGGGGATTAATAGATACAATTTCAACAGTAATAAGCATGCATCATTGACAAGTATATGATGATATTTTACCCCTTTATATGTTGTGTCAATCTCACGAAATAAAGGGAACCGCAAAGATAACAAAAAAAAGTATAAAAACTTTATCCATGTGAATGAACACCTTTTAAAATTAAAAAGCGTTCTGTGCGTGTGATTCTAGCAAAAAAAACACGTTGAACATGTTTAATCACTACTGTAGTATAAATATGTGTAAGAAATGGAGATTAAAAATTTAATTACTATGCAAAAAAAGCTTTACGAAATTAGAAAAAATTATTCTAACTCCTAAAAACTTATTTCCTGTATATAAAATCGCCTCTGTGACAAAATTTTGCTATAGTCTTAAGTCTGAATTTAGATTTATAAGTAGATGAGATTTCTACGACGATATTGCTCTAAAATAGTTTTATAATGCATCCAAATTAAATAAAATTGTAGCAAAATATCAAAACTTTGCTGCCAAATACACGCACGGTACTTAAGCATATACCATTTTCAATTTTACATATAATGCATATAAATTTTTGTAGCGTTTTATAGGCAAACTTATTACGGTTTATTTATTTCAATGTTCTACTTATTAAGTCTTAACGATTAATTGATAATACTTGTAACTTTATACGTCCAGCCAGAGCCACCGAATAGGGTAAGGGCAGCATAGTTCAGGGCAAAAATGTATTTACCCTAATGATAGCATCTTGGCAAAATATACAAATTGACTATTAGAAGCAAAAAATAACGAATAATTTTAATTTTATATCCAATAAACATCATGAAGCAAATTATGTTATGGATATGCTTTTTTGTATTAATGAACTTTATGAATTACATATGGTCTATATGTTGCTTAGGCTTACTGAAATAGTTTGCATATGAATTTAAATGCGGTAATCAATATTTATTATTATTTTTGTAGTATTAACGAATTTTTATGTAACCAAAAAGACGTTAGTTGCAACTTCAGAGCCTGCAATGGCATACGATTATACCATATATAAAAATACAATGTATGCAATAATGTCAGTAAGCACGAACCATGTTTTACCACAAATTTCTAAAAATATAAAAGGCGAAAAAGGAATTTAGTTTTGGGCTATAATTAATGTTTATATAGTTCGTAAAGCAAAAGTCATACTTAATTGCATAATTAATATACATACATGTATATTTATTGTCCATTTATACATAATTATACAAGATACACACTAACTACTTATGCCTTTACCATTATGACGAATATGTCTCCATAGTGGTAGGGAAAATATTGCCATATTGGTATATGGCCCTTTAGATTTTGAATCCCCTTCGCCCAGCCCTAATAACAGTAGTAAGGCGTGTCCCAAAAAATTCTTATAGAGATATTCTCAATGGGATTTTCTCTATCATGAAAATCCCCATAGTGATTTTTTTGGAAAAACCACCATTTGAATTTTTTTTTTTTAATTTTGGTTTTGTAAAATATTTCATTTCATTTATTTTTTACTTAAAGTCTTTCTAATAGTACTTTAAAGGGAAAAAATTTTTATCCGATTGAGTCATTTATAAGGATTTTTTGCCGGGGATTTATTATAGAAATTTTTTATGATTAATACAGAAAAAAAATAGTCGGTGAGAATCTTTAAAAAGATTTTTTTATGCGTATCTTATCAGATGAAAACTCTCTATAGATTTTGGGACACGCCTTCAATACGGCTAAAAATAATATTCTTATTTAAGGTTCAACATTAACGTACGTTGTTTGGTATAAATTCATTTTATTTCTCGTATGTATATATTTGTGCTCAAAAATAAAAGAATATGCAGTTTCAGGAAAATCCGACACAATTTGAGTCTTAAATGAGTAAAATGCTAACATGCTATTATACATAGCATTTTACTAAATAAACCCAATTCCATGGCTAAATGTATGGCTGTTTCTTAAATTACTACATCAATTTGCCAAAACGCAGTTATTCGGCAAATAATATGGCTATTCGGAAATACAGAACCAGAATGACAATAAAACGTGCGTATCTTAAATACACAATTTTCATCGTTTCTTAGTTTTGTATAAAACAAATATACCACTTTGTGAATATCTGTCTATTTACCGAATAACAAACTTGTGTGCGAATAACATACAAATTACAACGCAACCAAACAGTAAGAGTTATAATTATGTTTATAAAGTATTACATCAAATATGTGCATTTAAGCATTATATTCTGTAAAATTCTAATAATATTATGATTCAATAACAATTAAAATTTATATACCGTAAAGTCTCGAAAAAAAAGCACTAGGGTAAAATAATTCTGCTCTTATTTTCATGACTTTATTTTAGGACCCCATACATAAATGACAAAATCTCCCTCCTCTCTGATTAAAAAGCAGTATAATAATCGCTCGAAAAAAAAACGTAAAAAATTTTATAAATCCCGATCTTAAATATCATTTATTTCTTAAAAACATCGTATTCCGAGATGGTCTCTATCGCGCTCGGAAATTTATTTTGATCAAATAAAGCAGAAGATAAAAACTAGTTATCTAGTTGGGAGTGGGTAAAAAACCGATGTTTACTGCGATTAAAGACGCCTTATATGGCTTTATTATTGATGGAGGAAGCGAAGGTGTCGCAGTAGCTTTGGATTGGATTAAAAAAGGGAAAGAGAATACAATATGAAGAAATGAAAGTCCTTTTTACGGCAAGGTCTTAATTTAGCAATTGGGTATTACTACATTCTGGGCCACCCAAAACGGTTCTGGATCATCCACTTTTTATAATTAGCTACTTGACCCCTAAAATATTGCCCCTAAAATGGATCCAGTCCAATGACACTCATCTATTGCAACGATCCTAGGATCCAATGACTTCGATTTGCTTGATTCATTGTAAGGGGGTATATTTTAGGGGTAAAGTATTTAATTATAAAAAGTGGGTGACCCAGAACCGTTTTGGGTGGCCCAGAATGTAGTAATACCAGCAAGTGTTGGATAGGGAAATTTTTAAAACGGTATCATCTTTCAATGGCCTAATCCATAACCCAAAGAACTGAAAAGTCTATTGATATGATTTTGGTAACTGATTATGCATAGGAAATAAGTGAATGCATAGCTGTTTTTCACATTACACAGTAAACATGTTTACAATATGGATGAGACTGGAATAGTCTTTGATCTTTCCCTGGATAGGACGGTGGAGATAATCGGCAGCGCAACAATCCCGATTTAAAATAGCAAACTGGCAAAAGTGCGATTTACTTATGTGCTGACAAATTCATCAGACGGTTTATTTCTGCCTCCACTGTTTGTTTTCAAAAGAGTGAGAAAGTAAAAATTAAGTTATGGACTAAGAAGAATAACAATACCAGAGACCAGAAAAATGCATGGATAGATGAAGCGGTTAAAGAAAAAATGGACTGAGTCCCTTTCGTTTAGTCGCGATAACAGGCTTCTTATTCTGGATTTATTGGCGGTCCATAATCATATAATTATTAAACTATTATGCCAAACAAGATATCAAATTATATTTGTCTCAGCCGGCTATACAGATATTTGTTAACCATTAGATGTTAAAATTATGCGGCCTTCAGAGGCAAGAATGACAGAAAATATCAACTATGGCAAACAGGCGAGCATTTTAAAAGCAACTACGACTTATAACCAACTAAAGAACAAATGTGTAGCTAGGTCTGCAGTCTATACTTTAAATCAAGAGAACAACTGTAAAGAATTCTCTGAATTTGTCGTTCTAAATTTAATGGAATATGACTACGAAGATAGTTGGATTTATGATTCCGAAAAAAAAATAAATAATTTGATATTACATATATTTCTGTGACATTATGTAAGTTTTCTGTTATTATCGAGACTTTTTCTTTCTAAATCCAAACTTTTATAATAATAAATAGGGGTATTTAGTTTAATACCCACGGTTTCCAATTAATTCGTTTATTACCCATCTTCCTGTACGATTTAAGGGGTAAATATGGGTATTACACGAATTTATTGAAAACCGTGGGTATTAAACGAATTATCCCTAATAAATATTGCTTATTAGTGGGACTTTCTGGTAGTGCCAAAAAAAACTTGCTAAATAAACAAACTTTATTTACAAATGCTATTTCACATGATATAGTGTGTAGTGTTTTTTTCAGAAGTTACGTGTACAGGTTTTTTTTACAAAAAGTTTTCTTTCTTACGCACTAAAGTTATTTTTTTTACATAATTCATACAAATATAAAGCAATTTGATTTCTTGTTTGCAAATTTACACGTGTTATTATAGGAATACACATTCGTGATTTCTTACTGACTAGATTATAAATAAATTGTAATCCTTGGGCTGTTTTTTTTGACATTTTACAGTTGTTTTTAAAAATAAATAACTTAAAAGTAATTTTTTTTAGGTAAGAGATTTTTCTAAAGTTACGTATGTTCACAAATTTCATCTTTAAAAATATTGTTTTTATGGAACGAAAGCGGTTCAATGATTTTTTTTACAGTTAATGTAATTATATTTGTGGTTGTATGGCGTGCATCCGTATTGTTTCTCTTAAAATTATAATAAAAAACGATTCTAATTTATTTTAAGGTGAAGCATTGACTTTAATAGTATTTTAAATATTCTAGCAAGAAAATAAACTTTTTTTACAAATTTAGGTCTTTAACGGTTTTTTGATCAAGCATATACTTGCCTGATGATCAACAAAAAATTTTAATAGGAATAAAAGCGAGTTTATCTTTAGAGAATCTATAAATGTATCTGACGTAATTTCTTATGCCCCTGTCGTATAGATAATTGACCCCCCATAAAAATTTGACCCCTTAAACTTGGGCAATAAAAAAAATAAAATGTCTTGAATATAAAAAGAGTGCTAAATCGACTCTTAACATCAATAATTAACCCATTTTGTCTACTTATTTGTAAAATTTTGTTTTCTAAAACTACACTTCTCCTTTATTTTTTCTCCTTCAGTTTGATCGATTTTAAAATTCGTGGTATTTTAGAAAAGAAGAACAACAAAATCTCCACAAAAGTACATAAAAACCACGAATTATTACAATTAAAATGTATAAATGTATGCAAAGGCTATAGTTAATGTCCAAATTATGACATTATACTATTTAGATTACTTCTAATCAAACTAGAAGACAAAACATCTAAATAGTTACAAATAAACCCAAAAATTTTTTATTGTCCACCATACAGCGTGTCTATTTAGATTTTTGCGCAAATAAATAACTACGAAGCAATTATAAAAAAAAATGTTGTTTCACGGTAATGCTAATATCAATTTAAAACTTTAAGATTGCTCAAAATACAAAGCAAAGCCCACAATTGAACAAAAACGTATAATATATAGATATAAAATGTAAATAAATGAATTCATTTAATATATATTATTTGAAAATATTTTTAAATCAACGCATTTATGTAAACATTTAAATACCGGTCGCCTAAAAAAATCAAAAAACTAGCACATTAAACTCTCATTTATTAAATTTAGTATTACTACTCTTCTTTACCGTAACTTTTTTATAAGAATTAAAATTCATCTTAAAGCATATTCAGACTACAAAAAACATTAACAGTAATGAACTTATTTTTAAACTTACCGACCTCACAATGCAAACAAAAAAAACAACAGCAAACGAGACCTGTAACAAATAAAGAAAATACACAGGCTTAATAAAGAGAAATGTTACATGTTAAAAACGTTTTCTGGTATGCCAGATTAAAAATTTACAGAACATGTCTATACGGAAACCCTAAAATTTTTTACACTTCTTCCATTCGAAAACTATACCAAAAATTGCGTACGTAAACAGCAAAACAAGGGTTTTGAGATCATTTAATTAATAATAGGAAAACTCTTTGTATTTTAGTTCAAATTTATTATATCAGCGATCTTGCATGTCCACACGGACAATTCCCTTTTTTTTATAAATACGTATTTATTCAAATCGCAGCGTCTAGAAGATGATTAATACTAAATAAATTATGTACTTGTAATATAAGTTAACTTTTTTTTTATTTTTTAGTTATAAAAAAAAAAGAATGTTATACAGTAATTAAAATGACAGGCTTAATAAAACCGTGACCCAAAAAAAAACACTCTAGATCAAAAACCTTAGTGAATTATTCTTAAAAAAAATTCGCTAGTGGAAAAATTTAAGACACGTACTATTTTTGAACAAATAACTCGAGAAAATCTTAGTAAAAATAAATATTCCGCGTTCCACGGTTTAATTGACTGTTTTATATTTGTAAAATTTGGTTGTTGCATACAGTTTGCTAATTAATTAAGAAGAACTGTATGCATACGATTCTTTAAGCTTTACTCTTAAACTGTCTTTATAATTATTAAATATATTTTATCGCTAAAAAAAACTCGTTGTTGTGTTTTATTTTCCCCATAATACGTGCCATTATTTTTTATTTTTTTATTAGTACTTAGATACTCTCGAGTATTTTTTACCCCTCAAGGCTTGAAGGGGAATTTCTCTAGAGAATTTTTACGAAGTCGACATTTTGAAAAATGAAAAAAATCTTCTCGGGAATTAGGCACTAGTGCATTTTTTTAGCCCTAATCTTGCATCACAAAATACTCTGGAGAGTTTTTTGGTATACGCCTTTCAAATATCTAAATATTTATTTATAATAAAAAAAACTTTTGCATGACTAAATTTTAATAAGTGTTTTTTTTATAATAGCGTTAAAAAAAAACGCAGCAGACATATCAATATTTTAATGTAATTAATACATAACTACCGCTATGAAAATAACTATTTTTTTAAACGCCCGGTTACTAAATAAGGGAATTGATTTATGACCCCAAAATCTACTACCCGGGTAATAAATTAAAATATAAAGTTGCAAATTAACTAGTATCTGACACCATAAAATGCACTTATATAAGATTTTTTGCATAAGAGGGTGAATTATTATTTGCAAACGAAGAAATACGCTTTTTTGATAAAAATTACATTGGAGCGGATTCAGTAAAAGTCAAATAGTGGTAGATGTTATAAATAATGTGACAACAACACGTAAGTTTTCATCTAGAATGATTCATCATATATTATATATTAAGCATATATTGATACTGTTCGCTCGTTTTTCATTAGATTTGGTATATATGCGCACAAATAAATACAAATTAAACAAATATAACTTTTTTAGATTTTTTATATGGCTTAAAACATTTTTATTATTTGCACTATTGCTCGATTTTTTACCTCTTTACATCCCCGTCTCTGTTTAAGTACCTATGTGCACCCAATAATGAAAAGAAGCTATGTTATTTTATTTTAAAGAAAAAGCTCAGCGGTGAAAACATGACCGCGCGGCATAATAAAAAACTCGCTTCTAACGCCAGTTTTAAAAAACAAAAGAAAAACAACAAACCTAGGAAAAATGAGTTATGTGATTTATACGAAATGTAATATAAAATTTATAACATACCTAACTAGACATTAAACAAATTTTTTTATATATCATTATGAAAAACAAGAACATACAAATACAATAAATATTATAAAAACTTTAATAGTCTATTTATCTTGAATTCGTTCTGTCTAAATACCATTTTTTAACAATAAAGATTTAACCCTCAACTTTAATTGAATATTTTATCGCCGACTGCTTTTAATCATAAGATAAAAATTATAAAAATATTTTAAAAAATTCAATTCAATAAAAAAGAATCAACCCTTATTTAAACGTTGAGCAGCGCATATAAAAAGTCAAAAACTACATATAGCGAGATTTGTATTGTGTGCGTATGTTAATAATTTAGTTAGGGAAAGGGTCGGGGTGCAGGATAAGTTTGGTTTAGATAAAAATGATAAAAAACTATAATAAATTTTTTTAATGCAAAATCATATAAAACTCAAGAAAAAAATCATTTTGTATTCTGTATAAAATCTTTACTACCTTTTTTTTATTTTACATAACAATCTATCAATGTTTTTTTTAATATAAAAAATTGTATCGGGACGAGTTTTTTTTTATGCCCCGCAACTACGTTTTAAACAACTCGCATTAGAGCGAGCTGTCCAACATCCGTTTTTTTTTCATTTTTAGTTTGGTATTTTAATTGAAATACTCAAAAAAAAAAAAGTTTGTTATGATGTTACTAATCAACACATAATGCGAAATCGAAACTTATTTAAATGCAAGCGTTTTTTTGCATATTTTTATATTTTAAATTATTTAAAAAAGCAAAATAGTACTATAAAGTAGTACTTAAAAAAATAAAAAGAATAATTTTTAAATGTATATTTACTATAAATAGAACCGGTAATATTTTCTATTTTATGCATGGAATTTTTTTATGTTACTTTGTTGTATAACATGATTTTTTTTGTTTTAGATTAAATCTATTATAAGTAAAATTGCTACATTAACTAACCGGGTCCTCGAAAAAATTACCCGGTAAGTTTTTTTTTTTTTTTTGTTGCATAAAATCCGCAAAAATCCAGGAATCCGGGTTTGGAACACCAGAAACATACCTATAAATATTTTTTTTTGACTAAGCATTTTGAAATTCAGGTAATTTGAGATAAAAAAGTTTTATTTAAAAAAAATCTATTATGAGAATATAGTTTTATTATTATTTCCTTCTTGTTTTTCATTTTTTTTTGTTTTTAAGAATACTTTTTATTGAAATATGATAAGTTGATAAAAATAGGTTGCAACACAGGATGTTAAATAATCTGAAAATTTTGTGTAAGTAAAAAAAGTATGGTAAATAAAATTTTATTGCTTGTAAAATTTATTTATTATTTCATCATATATATCTGTACACAGATATGATACAGTAATCAGTTCGTTTGCTTTAATTTATACGTTTATAAAAATTAGGCGATATTTAAGGTAATAATTTTTTAGCTACAGTGTTTTTTTATTTTTTATTATACTCAGGTTACACTAAATATAAAATTTTTTAATGTTTTACTCTTTCAGTGTCTAAAAATCTAATACAATGATCATGCTATATGATTATTTATTATAGTATGTATTTCTGGATAAGGTATTGTATTTTGATAAAAAACTATAGAAAAAAACATGCTGATATACCCAATATTTATATAATAACTTATAATTGTTTCTATTTTAGACAGTTGTCTGGCTTGAATTTTTTACATAAATGCATTGATTTAAAAATATTTTCTACTAATATATGTTCTATGAAATCATCTTTTTACATTTTCTATTTAAATTTGTATATGTTTTTGTTCAATTGTAGGCTTTGCTTTGTATTTTGAGCAATCTTGAAGTTTTAAATTGATATTAGCATTACCGTGAAACAACATTTTTTTTTTATAATTGCTTCGTAGTTATTTATTTGAGCTAAAATTTAAAAAGACACTCTGTATGGTGGACAATAAAAATTTTTTGGGTTTATTTGTAACTATTTAGATGTTTTGTCTTCGAGTTTGATTGTAAGTAATCTAAATAGTATGATGTCATATTTTAGGCATTAACTATAGCCTTTGCATACATTTATACATTTTAATTGTAAAAATTCGTATTTTTTATGTACTTTTGTGGAGATTTTGTTGTTCTTCTTTTCTAAAATATCACGAATTTAAAAATTGATCAAACTGAA
>JAQFYM010002384.1:0-24071 GCA_034694785.1 Agrenia bidenticulata
TGTATTACTGTTAGTAGATTCGATTAATTTTTGTAGTCTATCTGTATAACAAAAACAAAAAATACCTCTCTAGAGTTGCATTTTAACTAAAATAATGACATATTTTCGTTTTGAGTGTTTCTTGTGGTTTACTAACAAGTTTGCAAGCCAAAGAATTATTTCTAAAGATATACGGCGTGTTAAAGATTTCGATCATACATACTTATAATTTTTGGCATACATCAATACCATGAACTAGTTACAATTTGTAATAATAAATAAAACCTCGTGTTTTATGGTAACGTTTTGCTATTTTGCGCCAACTTTTAAGTCTTTAGTGTGGGCTAAAATAGTACTTTAAAATTATAATATACACTCAAGTTTTATATACATACTTGCACAAGAAAATTTCATGTTTAGAAAAATTTTGTTATACATAATTTTTCTTGTACATATAATTTTAAGTGTAATATGCATCTTAAAAATGGTGTATGATGCAAAAAAAACAAATATGTTAAAAAACAATAATGTACGGGGCTCATTTTATTTTACTAAGCGAAAAATGCGCCTTATAATAGGGACTAGAGTTTTTCTAAGATGGATTTTTATTAAAGTATAGTTTTTCTATAGTAGATAATAAAATTTTGTTGACGCAGATAAATTCACACTATAGTGATTTTAGTTACATCGCATTTTCACTATAGGTAAAAATACAATTTCGTTGTATTTTTTTTTGTACCATCAATTCACTATGATGAATTTTGTAAGACAGTTTAGTAAAAATAAAGTAGTAAATGTAAAGGGTTTTCGTTAAACATGAACCCACTATACAATATGGGCTAGGACAAGACCCGTAAAATACCGTTGCGTTTTATCCGTGTTATAATGATTTGCCGAACCTGTTACGGGGCCCGTCATTTTTCTTTTCAACCCGTACGAGTTATTTTTATAGAAACGAGTTTATCATGTATATCCAGTAAACTTCAGTAATCATTTTTGTTAAAATGGTCTAAAAAAAAGAAATTTGCTATCTGTTTTATGTAAACTAAAGTCATTTGGTTTTGTTGTCATAATATATAACACTTTTATTTGACAAAATCGCTGGCTAAGATTTTCTTGTTGTAGAAACGTAATTTCATGCTAAGTATAGCAATCTCTTTTTTTTTTAAGTACCGCGTAAAAGTTTTACAGATAAACTCCAGTTTAAGTGTTTTTTACAGTTCTTAAAACGTTTTTATCATCTGTATTACATTATAAACGCATTTTTTTTTAAGTAATAAGCGAACTGGAATTTTCAAAATACATTTGTTTTGTAAATGCTAGTAATAAAAAAAAATAAACTGATATATGCAATTTTTTTTATGTAATCATAAACTTTTTACTAGCTATATCTACATCGCCGTTATTTGTTTTGTTGCAAATTACAAATTTGGTGTATTAAGCTATATGTCTTTTATGTACTGTTCATTATAATATATAAAATGTTTCTTACAGGCGCAAAAATTTGCCAAAAATGACTTTCAGATCGCAAGTATCATATTACGACCCGAATTTACATGTTTTTACTACAAAGGTACTCCGGGTCCGCTAAGCGCGCTTGGAGGTATTTTGCGCTCGCAAAGTAACAGCGCGTTGTAAATTTTAGTAGTGTTACAAATTGCGATAGCGTCATGATCTAGCAAAACCTAGTAAAAACATGTTATAAGATTATGTATTTTTAATGCAACTAATATTTAAAATCAACAAAATCTTAGGCATATTAATTGACCAACAAAAATTTAAAATAAGTTTTACACAAAAAATTATATGTATGGTGCAGAGTCTGCAGAACCTGACTACTTGTTACATTAGAATTTTGAAACTCGTATTTTTTAACACTAGGAATATCTTATACTTAAATTACTACGATTTAAGACTTGCGAATACTATGTTATACAGCCCCAGCATGATCCGATTGCTGCATTTCAGACAAAAAATATTTTGATTCTTCAGGGTTTAAAAACAAAGTTTGGAATACTCGGGGTTTGTAATAAAACTTTTCAAAAGACTTTAAATTCCCAATATGAATAAAAACGATATCTAATATATCAACAAACATTATTTTAACACGTAAATGTATCATAAAAAAATTATATACAAACTTGGTACTAAGAACATGATGGTTATTCTAAATGTGCACTGAATTATGTGTTTATATGCAAATAATTATAAAGTCGTTAGTTTATCAAATAAAAATATAAATAAGTGTTATTTTAGCATAAAAAGACAAATACTATCGTTCTTACAAGCTTGCAATATATATATAAATTTAGGTATACTCGGAAAAAAGTTATAGATATACATTGTGTTGCTTCATATTGTCGTCTAAGATATGTATTAAAACCTATATATGTTTATTATTTTTACGAAATTATACATATGAGTTTTATTATGAGCGTTTACTTGTCACCTGAGATACGATGATTTGTAGCTAATACCTATATACGATTTCCCGGCGTTGTTCATTTTGGTGTCTCGTTTGCTAAAAAAAAAGGCCGTATGGGGGCCCGTGAACCGTAGCTTACAACCCGTGCCCCGTAAAATTGACAAAAAGCCCGTACGGGTCCTGTTTCAGCTCATAAAGTAGACTAAATTTCGTATGCTATAAATTCATAACATTTTCTGTAACTATCGTATCCTAAACCTCTTGTATGATTGTTAAAAAGTGAAACCGTTATTAATTGAAGTCAGTGAGCTGCTGTCAAGGCCTAGGAAATTACGTCTTTGATGTGGCTTGAACGGCGCGTTTTTACCAACATCAATTCCCTGAATTTTGCCTGCAAGCCCCTCTGGTATATGCACTAGTGGACAAGACACATCAGTACTTGCTGATGCAACTTATGGTGTACTTTGTGCAGTCTACGATCTCAAAGGAAAATGAAATTGTTCTTGGTATTGTGTAAAAAATTCTTTCAGAAGTTTTTCGACATATGTAAGCTAAACCTCTGTATCCGTCTAGGTTTTTTTACTGAATATTTTTTTCACTGCATTAATTGTGCGTAAGGGCTAAATTCCCCAGTTTTGTTTTTCTTTTATGCGTATCAAAAATAAAATAAGTCTTTCGGTTTTGTTCTTATTCGACAAACATGTATTTGAGATGTCTTCTGTTGCCTTTTAAAGTCGTTTGTTGTAGTTATCACTGCGATTGCCCTTCTAAATGTAATTGTAGTTTTTTATAACGTTTCGTAAACCATGATAGTCTGATCCATGTTAATATGTAAAAAATCTTGCTGTCTTGTCACTGATGGCGCAGTTTTGTTAATAGAAATGTAGGTTGTGCATTTACAATTTAAAGATCGTAAAAGACGTTTTTGATTGGTTTTCTTAGTGATATTTTCTCTCGCTTTATAAAATCTATGTACCCACTTGCAGCTTTTGTGATATAAAAGGTATTTTGCCTGTGCATCCATTTTTGGCATTTTTTTATAAGTACATGGGAACTCACTTTTTTATTTGCTCTTTTTCTTGGACAAAAATGTCAATAAAATTGTTCTTCACAAGACAAAAATCCAAGTTGGTATGCCTGAATGGCGTTGTTTTCTTGGTGAGACGTATAATCAGTGTTGGCTTTAGCCACTTTCATTTTTTATAAAGCGTCGATTGGATATCTTTGATTAATTCGAGCGGATTCATTTTTTATTTTTTTTATTTTTTTATAGACTGTTCGCTATAACAAATTTATAATGCTTCCTTATTTTGTCATATGAGGGTTGGGTTATTAGACAAACTAAAAATAGATGACATTCTGTGTGCTGTAGCAACGTAAAATACAAGACTGGAATATAAATCTATAGGCTTTTACTATTATATTATCCGTACTCTTTATATAGAAAAAACGTAGAAAAGTTAGTAAAAACAATCTCGTAAAAATGTTTTTTTTGTTTGAATATTTTTTTCTTGTATTTTTACAATTGTCAGGTTTCTGAATTTTCGATTTAATAAATTTGTTAGTATAAATGAACATTTAACATATATTTATTATATAATAATTGTTTTATTCATAGCATTTTTATGAAAAAAATATTTTTCCAAGGTTTTAAAAATAGTTCTAAAAATTGTATCAAAAATTATCAATTTTTTTTTACAAAAAAATTGTAAATTTCTTATGTTCACAAAATTTTATATATTTTGCGAAAAGACCGCAAATTAAATGTGTTCTTTACTTTTTTGTATTTTAAAAACTGACACGATTATTTTTTTGTACATAAAGTGCAACACGCTTTTCAAGACGACACAGATTCTCATTGCACAAAAGTTTTTACAGGCGTGAATTTTCTTACAAAATTATCAGTAAGCGTCGCAGCGGTACGATTTAAAGATTTTATAAAAAAAAATATATTTAGACGTCATTAATTTTTATGTACTTGTTCAGGCTTTTTTCTTGTTTTTTTCCGGATTTACATTTACCATGTGTAAAACCATGGTAAAAAATATATAAATCAAGTCATATACTAGATAAAACTAATTTATACAATGTTTTAATTCAGCAAAAATTTTTAATTTTACACTGGACTATGTTTAATTAATCTAAAAAAATCCAGTATTTTAACCGTGCAAATTTCTACATGTTCAGTTTATAAGCTCATCAGTAAACATACTGTAGTTTTGCAAAAAGTCAAAAGATCAATAGCAAAATAGCTAATATAGCGACCCATAATACTCATAAAGTTATTTTATAACAATATATCAATTTTTTACATTTTGATATAGAATACTTTTTTATTATGCTATCTCAAAACCGAAAAAATTGTTTTGATACAATTGACCCTTTTATTGAAACTTGCGCAAAATATATTTGCACACATAAATTACTACGGTATAATGCGTAAAATAAACACAAAAATCATGTGAAAAATATAAAAAATACAAAATTTTATCGAAATATATAAAATTAATTTAATTTAATTTTAGCAGGTATAAAGAAATATTATTATGTTTAATAACTTGTTATCATATTATTTAACAGGTGCTATGTATTGTATGGCTATATTGGAGGTCTGCATTGGCCTGGCCTGGCCCGTTTTTTTTCTACAAAAAAAAGTTACCCGGCCCGGGTCGCACATACCCGAAATACCCGAAAAAATTTTACTAGTGTGTTATTACATATAATACCATATTTTCTCATCAAAGTTTTTAGAAACACATGCAAAAATACCGAAAACAAATAAAAACTTTTCTTCCGTCGATTTTTTTGTGCTAATATTGTGTAATTAACAAAATAAATATGTATGATTTTAGTTACATTCGACACATTAAAAATACAAAAAACCTTAAGATAGTATGTTATATTTTTTAAAATGGATTAAAACGCTAAACCACCGATGCATATTATAATTTTATACAATTAACATGTTTTTACAGAGGTTGCTTACGGCATATTTCTTTAACTACGTTTATTGTTTTTAACTTCGGATAAAAGTGCAATGCGTAACAAAAAATCTAACAAGGTTGTGTTTCAGGTTTAGTCTATTCTTCTATCGTAATTTTGAAAAAATAAAAAGGATAGTGGTTTACAATAGTTTGTCTAATGCATATATATTGTTTGTATAGTATGTATGTTATTTACCTTTAAAACTACTTTTTGTATACTAAAGCGCTATTTTTGATCTTTGTATGTTTATTTTCTCTAATTTATAGAGTATTGGTAGTTTAAAAATTATTAAAACAGACCGTGGTTAAAAAAAAAAGATGTTATATTGCTATCTGTATCTATTCTATATTTTATATGCATAAAATAGAGTATTTAAAAATTTCAATTACTTACAAACTGTGTTTTTATGTACGGAAAAACGATTATCTTCTTAGTAAGTATTTGATCTATATATTTGATTGAAAAATTAGTGGCGTAAATCATTGTAATAAGAGCTGTAGGTTTTGAGATTACAGGGGTGTGGTGCAGTTTTCCTATGCCCGCATAATGACAGACACAAAATTCTAATTTGTTTTAAATATTTTATTTTTCAATAAGAATAAATATCTGCTATTTTTAATTTTTTTTTACTTGACATTACGTTTCAAATTTTATGTTTTTACGTTTCAAAACTTTTTTTTTTGTTTTTTCTGTAAATTGTTTTTTTTACTTAAATAAACCCATATAAATACATGATAAAGTTTAATACTTGTAAATTCCAATCCATGCGTGTTTTTTATGTTTTGTAAACCTGTATGCAATAGTATGCCTTTTGCTCACACAAACATTTACTTGTTGCAATTTATGTATTTTTTTTATTTTGCTTTGATATACATAGTATATGGATTTTAAGCCAAAACAGCAATATAAATATAACGTAAGGCACTTTATTCGCATTTTCTATATTAAATTTACACATATTATTTTTTACAGTATATTGCTTTTTTGTAGTACAATAAGTTAACAATATCGTAAATATTTGTTTAAAAAATATATTTATATTAAATTGACGCATAGTTTTTTTTCGGGTAAATCTTACAAGAAGAACTACCCGCGATCTTCGACAAAAAAATTATACTCGCCCATACCCGGCCCGCAAGCGGGCCATGCTGGGTCTTTCTCAACACAATGTAGACCTCTAGGCCATGTTATGGAATGTAATTTTTTTACACGCCCATAATGGCCATGATGGCTATATATAGGGTGTTCATATTTTAGAAAAAACAATTATGGCATTGTGATATAGCCTTATTTAACTTTTCTAGTATTTATATATCATATTTTTGTTATTTTACGCATTTTATACCCCTGAAAAAGGACAGTAAAGAATAGACGTGTTCAATTGATTGACGAGAAAACTTTTAGAAATATTATAACTGCAAGAACATGCATATAGGTTCGCTATAATTTATTAAATTGATAACACAACAAATAATATGTTTTTATGTGCTACAATTGTAATGCTGTTTTTATTGCGGATGCGTAGAAATTTTAGTATTTCATGTAGATAACATTTGTAAAGAGTGTATTCAAAAGGATGTACAGAAGAAGCAGTAAAAGATCTATGAATAATATGGTATGAATAGCAAAGAGTGACATTTAAAATTCTTTTATATTGCAGTAACGAAAATCAAAATTCTGGCTATAAAAAGCCATACAAAATTCGTAAAAACAATAAAACGGCATTTGAATTACACTTATCAAATTTATACTATAATTCGTTGATTATAGATATAGATGCAGATCATAAAGTATATCTAAAAAGATAATCAATTAATTTTAGTAAATAATGGGAAAAGAATGATGTAAAATTATGAGATTAAATTTTATTATATCATGTTTTGGATTTCACAATATGAAAAACGTCTTTAATACCCCTAAAAACTTCTATTTCTTTTTAAAAACATTAACATTGTTAAATTTCTTGGATTCATGTTTTCATGTATAGCCCTATGGCACTTTTGCATTGCAAACAAAATCAGTTACATAAAAAAGAAGTTCCTGCTATTATTATCTAGTCACTGTGCACCTGATTTGATTACTTTATGTTTGTCTAAAGTAGATAATAAGTGATCCGCAAATAAAACATATGTGTACTCATTTACTTAAGTAGTTTCTTCCTAATTGCAGATGTACCTTTGTCGTCGTAATTTTTTATTTAAATAATGTTTTTTTTAATCTCCAATTTAATTCTTTGTAATCTCATTTTCAAAATCTTTGGAATGTATTATCTTGGCTTCCTTTTCACAATAAATTTTATATGGTGGGATCAAATGCCTTCAACGTATCAAACAGTGTTCTTATTTCAAGTAAATTTATGTTAGGCTGGAGCTTTTTACTGACGAATCTCGGTTTGTTCATTGTATCATATACATCATTTATTTGTAGACTTTCAGACGCATTTGGCAAGTGTGTGGCTAATAAAATAGTATCTTGGTCTAAAAAAGGTTTAGCTGAATATATCTTATAACCATTTTGAACTTTTCATCCCATCTTGTTTCTTTCTAGAGGACAAAGGAAAGATTTGCTAGTTTGCATAGCTTTCCTCTCTGTTTCAAATTAACAAAAAATATCATTATGCCGTCTGTTTAAAAAATTAAATCAGCATGAGATTCCTTTGGATATTTCTCACTTGCAAGATTACTGCGATGCGCATTCTATAAAAGGAACGCTAAGTTTATTTTGCCTTGGCTTTCGTAGTGGAACAGTTGTCGCCGATCAAATATTGAAAAAAACTGTTATCTCTAGCAAAATACATTATGGTGGATATATAAAAATGCATATGACTTTGCCCAGTTAAATTAGATAAATCCAATAATCTAGCGAACGATACCAGAATGGGTTTTTTTTGTGATTGCGTATGTAAATACTGCAATAAAATAGGTTTTTTACACACCTTAACCATTAAAGACAATATCCTAGTTTTGGGATTAATTTGGATATTTTTTTATAAATAGTAAACAAGAAGATGCCTATATTTATAAAATGTTTTATTGTCCAATTTGTTTAATTTTGAATATTGCAAGAATTTTGAATCGAAGTATGATGAAAATAAAAAGTTCACTCTTCGAAGTAAATAACTCCAGCCATCCGAAAATATTCTTTGACTTGCTTGTAGCCATAAGAAAGTCAGAATATATTTTTTTTGTAATTGCTTCAACATAAAAAACTTCCAGTCCACATGTTCATTATCAATTTGGGACACTAAATTAACGTATCCTTTGCTTATAATTTGCTTTTTATCGTTTTCCATGCTTTACACTCATACATGTCATCTTCAATGTGGTTTAAAAAAATTTGAAACGTTCTGACATGATAATTGTCATTTTGAAGGGTATAAAAAATATGGACCTATAATGGAAAAATATTCCCCCCATATATGCCCAATACTGTATGGCTATATATGGTATGGCTATTATTGTTTCGAATCCCCTGGTAATTTTTATTATAATTGTAAAT
Source organism: Agrenia bidenticulata (assembly GCA_034694785.1). NCBI lineage: Eukaryota > Metazoa > Arthropoda > Collembola > Entomobryomorpha > Isotomidae > Agrenia > Agrenia bidenticulata. The sequence continues at coordinate 8,888 of JAQFYM010002384.1, forward strand.
TTCTCTATTATCTCTTATTTTTTTTACTTTATTTCATAATAGTTGTTACAGCCCGACTTTTTAAATATTTCTTCTTAATAAAATCTCTCTTACTTTCAGATCATATGATATACTTTATCAATGGTGGGATACTGAACAGGCATTTGTAATAACTTCTTTTTAACTCTCTCATTTATTACTAATCATATGTATATAATTGTTGCATATATACTTACAGTTTTAAATTAACATCATACACTGGTTTTTACACTTTTTTTTATCACAGTTTTATAAAATCACACAAAAATTTCTTCCTCTTCATATAAATCAAAATTTATATGGCAATATCTCTTTTGATTAATTTATATTTTCTCTTAGCCCTACACACCTTGACACATATTAAAGAAAGTAAATTATTAAATAAATTACGAATTATCGGATATGAGTAAGCTTTTATAGATTTTTATAATTACAAACATAAAAGATTTGACCAAATAACGCAGATAATACACAAAATAGATACTGTTAAAATACAAAAAAATGCGTTTACTGGTGTTTCTAATATCACAAACAAAAATGTGTAAAATTACTTTCGTTTGTTTTTTTATGCTTTTAAAAGTCCTTTTATATTTTTTCTGTGGTTAATTTTTCGAATTATTTGGCGGGCTGCAATGATAGTATCTTAAATCTTACTTAAATCATTTGAATCTGATTCAACTCTTACGTTAGATAAAAAAAATTGTTTTACTATGCCATACATAGATTATTTGTATAACTGGTATATTCAGTGCGGTACATGTTTTTTTTATTTTGATTTATAACATTCAGTGGGAAACTAAAACCTTATTTTTTTTGACAAGATACAAAGAATCATAACTCTGCATCGCAAATCACACCCAAAATTTACTCTTTGTTTTCTCTTGTATTTAGCTATATATTTACAATATGCTTGGTACATATGTTAGCTCTAAAATCCAAGTCTTGAAATTTTTTAGGAATTAATCAGGTTTCTTGCTTACCTGAACAGTAAAACGGCTAAAAATAAACAACATCTGTCTAAACTCTACTTGCATCATGATTATGCGTTTACAACGGTCACAAATACAGGCGGAATCATATATGGTAAAAATTGTTCTTCCTATGGCTATATGGGAACCCATAAGGTATAAATCAAAAATATGTATTAAGGGCGTTTTTTTGTTTTTTTTACTAAAGTGATAATAAGTGGTACTAAAGCAAAAACTCAATCATTGTGAAAAGTACGTTCAACTTTAGTAAAAGCAGAATACACTACCCTTTTCAAATATTCTTGAAACTCATAAGGAACCGAAAAAATGGTAATACTATAGTACGAATTTCGCCATCGATAGTTCATAGATGTGCATTTCTCCTATGAATTGAATTCTACCTATAGTAAATTTAGTCCGTGTTCATTTTGTTTCCTTTAAAATTTTTCATTAGAATTTTGCATTATATTTATCCACAGGAAAAAAAATGACCAAGGGTGCTTTTTCTTGGAAAAAAAAACATAATGAAAAATAATCTTTCCATAGGAAAAGTTATTTAATACATTAAAATTTTCCAATGGACTTTTTTTCCTTTGGAAATTTTTACCCCTATATTTGGCCTGAAAATTCCAATGGAAAAAAATGAACATGCTTTTAATTACAATTAATTTTTCTATGGTAAAAATTCCTCTATAGTAAAAACTTTTTCAAAAAAAAGGCTTCATAATTTTATATAGTAAAAAAACACGCTCTAAAAATGTTTTTTGTATATCTAGTATTTTTACATGGGAAAAAAAAACATGGAACTTTTTTTCGTTTTTGATTTCTATCTAATTTTCATAATTTTTGCATATATCTTAAAAGCACATTCATTAAAAAGATATTCTAGAAAATTTAAATTTAAATTCATATTGTGTATTTGTTTTTAGAACCTTGATGTCAAAAAATATACAAAGCAATATAAAATAGAAAGAACAATCTGCAAAAAAGCTCAGACAAAAATATTAGAAAAAAGCATATTCATACTTTTTTTATTGGTTTTAGATAATTTTAGTAAACTAGCCGTTTTTACTTTTTTAAAAAAATCATTAAGGCATAAAAACTGGCTTACAGCTTTAAAAAAAAAAATAGGATCAGATTTATGATAAGTAAACATTTTTTATATTTATGGTATGATGTTCTTTTTTTCATGTTATATAACTAGATGATCAATCGATAAAAATCATTATTGTTATTTAGATTTCCAGGAACATGGTTTCTTGAATTCTCGGTAGCACTCATCTCTAGTTGTAGATAAATATAAGCAAAAAGATAATACTAATATCGTAATTTACGCATTTGATTCGTTGTTGTTTGTTTTTTAAATGTTCTATTTTTTTATTGTAAATAAAATTAATAAAATATTCCCATAACAATCGCGAAATGCATTTCTAATGTTTTTCTATAAGAACTGTACTTTGAAATCCTTAAGAAGCATGTCGCAGATAATTACTTCATCATTGGCTTTACATAGTTATTTTTCTCCCGTGCGTATACAAATGGGAAACATTTTGTCTGTACTTATTGCCAGTTATAATGGTGCTAATATCGATATGTGCAATATAACTTTTAAAACCCTTGTACGTGACGTTTTAATAACAGCCTTATGGATAATACGTAATTTTGCAAAATTCCATACAAATCTCATTTTACATCGATTAAAATTATTAAATTTAACTGATTTATGGTTGAAATTATTTGTTAATATGGCCTCTTTTCATTTGATAATTTATAGTAATAAAGATATTTTCCTCGATATTAAAAAAGAATAAAAAAAAAAATTAAGTGCGCTGCAAATTATATGCAAAAATGTGCACAAAATTTGCGAACAATGTGCGTCCAAATATGATTAGTCATTTTTATAAGTTAGAAGATTATAGGATAAGAGCCTACAATATCAAACTCAAATACTTGTAAATGTACTGTTAAAAAGCCACGGGAATTATTTTGGATATTAATCTATTTTAACTTACAAATGCCATCTCATAACTAAAAAAATGTTTTGAAATATTTATAATAACTTTTTACATAGGGTTTTAGTTTTTTTTGTTTAAAAAAGATTCGAAAATAATAAAAGAATATTTATTTGTAGAAACCCAACGTTACAAAACAAAAAAAAAAAAAAAAATTGGCGGTTCCTGCCATATTCAAAAAGTAAAACCCGGTTTTGGGATCGTGAAATCGCGAAGCCCGGAAATAGAAATTTCAAATTCCAACTACTTTTTTTGTAGTGTTTTTGTTGTGGCATAGTTCCACACAGCTAGTACATGCTCTTGTATGATAGTAGGCGATTTGATTAAAGAAATAAACAGCGATAAAAAATTATAAATAAGACTTACTTTGTGATTTTAATACTAAAAAAAATCTATATGTCTAAAAAACAAATTAATCGTATAACAAAACCTTTCTTTTGTCCTTTTCGCTTTAACTTGTAGATATTTAAGTAGATAAAAATTGCACCAAAAAGAAGGCAAAAATTAAAAATTAAAAAGCTTGGTCTATTAGATAAATTTGAGACATGCTGTTATCTTTTTTTGCAATATAATCTTATATTAATTTCATTAATCTTTGTATTTTTTTATTTTTGGTCTATTAAAATTTAGGGTTTAACTTATTAATATCCCTCTTTGCGTTAAAAATCAAGTTAATGCCCCACTTTTTATTGAGATATTTATTAATGCCCCGCTTTTCCTCAGTATGTAAAAACGCCCTTGTCCAGTGGAAAATAAAAATGAAGGAAAAACAGCGTAAAGACATAGTAAATGGATAAATCTTGAGAACTTCAAAAAACGTCAGAAATCGAACAGGTAAAGAAAGTGAATGCATCTAAAGGTTCTACATAAATAAATGAGAATTATAAGAGTTGGACATTCTTTTTATATTTTAACATAGAACACTACCGTTATTGCATAACAGATAGACTTTATGTTGCAGGTACATACGTAATGATTAATTTAGGGACTTAGATTTGGAGTAAATGTATATTTTAAAGGTCTAAATACTATAATAAATTTACAAAACTAAGATGTTATTAAACAATTTTTTACATATGTGTTTTTTTTTGCCTATTTCTGTGTTTTTAAGCGGCTTGGCCACCTCATATACTTTTTACTTCATTATATATGCCTGACCTATACAAAACACGCGAACTTTATGCATTTGTTAGCAAATAAGTAATCGTTGTTATTTTAATAATTTAATCTACTGTATAAATTCTATCTGGTATGCAATAATAGAAGTGTTCTATGTTAAAATATAAAAAGAAGTCTAGCTCATATAATTCTTATTCTTTTATTTTAAACTTTTAGATGCATTACCTTCCTTTACCTGTTCGATTTCTGCAGATGCTTGAAGTTCTCAAAATTTATCCATTTACTATGTCTTTACGCTGTTTTTCCTCTATTTTTATTTTCCTCTGGTCAAGGGCGTTTTTACATACTGAGGAAAAGTTGGGCATTAATAAATATCTCGATAAAAAGTGGGGCATTTACATGGTTATAACAAAAAGTGGGGTATTAATAAATTATACCCTAAAATTTAAAAGTCCTTGTTAAAGAGACCAAAAACGCAGTTAAATACAGCGTTTTTTATATGACGGAAATCTAAAAAGAAGTCTTTAAATAGATACTGATGTCAAAATACTTCGTCATTCTCTTAAAAAAGCATTATTTTTAGTCTAGTATTTTTGTAGTTAATTTTTTCATGACAAACAAGATTTACCAGTTGGTAACTAACGCTTTTACATGTAAAATGCAGATTTTTGCAGTTTTTTATAGTCTAGTTTGCTATAAATATCATTACAACACATGCTTGTTGTTTTTATTTTGTACATAAAATTGTTTTAAGTAGTTTTGAAAACTGAGTTCTTATCAGTATATTTGGTCGAATTTTTTATATTTTATTTAAACAGTTCACGTCTTTAACCGTAGTTAAAAACAGCCTTTTGACGCGAAAATGCGTTTATAATATTTTACTGCGTTATAATAATACAAACTTTTTTTAAGCGACCATTCTATTACTCTAAGGTAAAAACTAATTTTTTTTTGTTGTTAGTCTTTCTTTTTCTACATTTTTTTTATTTTAATATTTTACATTATAGATTTACGAATCACATACATTATTTTTTGGTTTTTGCTGCCAGCGCTACCTATTTATTGCAAAGTAATGGGTATATTTGCGCTTAATATTGCTAATTTTTATAAGTTCTAAAAGATAATCTTTTGAAACAATACAATGTGTATGGAAAATACATGTGATTAAAAATTATTGTAAATGTCTGGAAAATTTCATCATAGAAACGCCAAGACTTTTCTAGATATTTTAAGCCGTACTAAAGTCCGTGGTTATGTTAAAAATGCAACTTTAAATACATTTTTTTAGACTTAACTTTCTTTTTTTTTTGTTTTTATGTTAAAAAGTTTTTTTTTTGTAGATAAAAATTTTATAATCGTAGTGGCAAAATCCCTTTGTTCAATCGACCGATATGTTTTTCGAGTAGATGAAGAGTTTACTCTTTGGTTAAGCCAATTAATCATGGTAAAATCTTTGCACAGATATAGCAACAGTTTTCACTAAGAGTGCAGTTTTTAATGATGCAAACATTTTTATGCAAAAAATTTTTAAAAAAAATTGTATAAGGAAAGGCTCTATTATTTAATTTACCAAGGAAAAACCTTCTTTTTTTCTTAGGAAAATAGCACCCAAGTAAAATTTAAGCCAGCATTTCTGTTAAAAAATTACATTTTTTGCAAATTTTTTAATTATAAGAAGTTAAATAATAAAATCAAATGAAAATACAATCAAGTCAACATAACACTAAACAACAATAAATTTTTTTTGTAGTATTTTCAACCTTCTAGTTAGGGGTTATAAAAAACACTTGGGAACTATACGAAAAATTCAGTTTCAATATAGTATTTAAAAAGTTTAACAGAGCCTTTTATAAATATAAAAAATCTAAAAAAAGTTTATATTTAAAACATTTTAATACAAAATTATTATTTTAGTTAACTGGTTTAAGCAATAAATAGAGATTTTAAATATCTTACAGTTGTTTATTTGTAACCACATTAAGTATAAAATATTTTTTTAATTGCAATATTCTAAATTATCTTGTTGTAATATAATTTTAGGAACTTTATGTATGTTTATAAATAATCACAGGAATTTGTACAGTACAGTAGGACCTTCGATTGTCAGATATTATGTTAACAGATTTTTTTACCGGTAGTTCTATTAATCTTTTCAAGAAACCTTTTATACCACGAAGATATATATAAATGCAGTTTAAATGTATTTATTTATAGACAAAAGGATATAAAATTATATTTTTAACTTAAATACTTTATATGTATGATTTTTTACAAATTGACTTCTAAAAATATTGGTTTTAAATAGGTGAATGACAAAAAAAATATATAAATGAGAATCAAAAAAATATTCTATATAAAATACGGCTCTAAAAACAAAAAAAAACAAAAAATAGAAAGAAGGTCAATGGCTGTTTAACGTGCATAATTGTTATCAAGAATACCTCTATTTTGTGTAAAAGTCACTTAATCCCCCCCTATTTTTTTAATTAATTTTTTAATTATATCATTTTGACAATATAAAAAACAAAAAGGAACAAGAAATCGTGACCACTTTTTAAATATAACAAAAAGAAAAAGTTTATTATCTATCGAATGCCAAAAATATTATAGCACCCCAAAAGCAATATCGTTCCAATTGGAATATTATATGCTAAAAATATAATAACATAATATCCAAATATGAAAGAAATGCGAATATATTTACTTATGTATTTGTGCATCGAAGATAAAAACTAAATATTTTGTTTTTTTTATAAGTTACAAGTGACTTATGGCTTTTGTCTTTTTCTTTTTCTTTTCCTATTTTAGTTTATTAAATTCTTTTGTTTTAGCGTAAAATAGGTTTATTAAGTAATTTATAAAAACAATATGCGTATCAAGTGACTTTTAAAACGAAATAGGGGTATTATAATTTTGGCTTTAGTATTTATCGTGCGGACTATAAAAGCATTAAAAACTGCAATTTGGACATTTTTAAACCAAAAAATTGCCTTTTAATGCTTTTATCAACTTCGTGCTCAAATTTTACCGTTATACCGTATAAATTTTTGTTTTAATAGCATCGAACATATATATAAAGGTAAAATGTATGCTAGATGACTCATGTTTGTATTAAGGGTCTTTTGTATTCCAAAAATTACATGCATAAAAGCATGTAAAAACTGCCTTTAAACGTAAAAAAGTGATTTTAACGGCATTTTTAGTGTTTTAAACAATAACAGCTCTTTGGGCCCTCCTAGATATTATACGGAACCAAAAGATTTTAATGTGTAATTATGGAAATAGAAGTTTTCAAAAAATAGTGTTACCTTTGATTATTTTTTTGCCCTATTTTTTAATATTATAATTCTCGATTAGTAAAGTTTCTAGTCTTTTGGTAATTAAAAATTACAATTTCGGTCTAAAGGCTACTACAAAATCGATATTCTACTGTACTTAAAAAGTGAAATAACAAAAAATTGCAATATGCAGTTCAGTTTGTTTTCGCAATAATTTAAGATGTATTTTTGACATTATTATATATTTTATGCTACTATATGATTAGTTAATCAGAATATTTGTAAAGACATTAAAAAATAAAAACGATTTTAAGTTGCTTAAAAACAAAAAAATTCTTTTTTTTTTCTTTGTTTAGAAACTATAAATATTTTATCAAATTAATTTAAATACATAATGTATTTATTTATAAATCAATCATTTGCATTTTTACTATTTCGTGTGTGTAAAAATAAAAATAAAAATGAGTGCATACAGAAATTTATAGACAAAGTTCTTAATATATAATTTGTCCGCACTCCATAATCGTGTTTTATGGAATCGTATTTTTTTCAATAGTTGTTTTCATGTTTTTATCACTCATTATAAAAAAAAATCATAAAACCCGTTCATTATTAGTAAAAAAGATGTTTGATATTTTTTACTGCAAAACTCAGATGACAGAAGTATAAAAAGCTATTTTTATAAAGTATATAAGACTAAAAACGAAATTCTATTTACAGACATGTAACTTACTTTGTCGTCAGTAAAGCATCAAAAGCCCAGCTTTTGGCAGTTTTAATATTAGAAGTGACAGGTCCATTCCTTTTTTAAAAAAACATCTGGATACGTCAATTTTATTACAAAAATACCCAATTTTCATTTATTAACTACAATATTTTTTTTTACAAAAATGGTAGTTTTAATAAAAATTAGATCACAAAAATATTTGAAAATTTACAAGTTGCTTAATTATTGCTTCTTTTTAACTTAACGTGCTTTTTAGATGCTGCATTTCTCGTTTACAATGCTACTATATTTTTAGACCCTTTACATTTTAACTTTTTCTTTTTTCTTTGTAACTCGCAATGTTTCTTATTCAATACGCAATTTGTTACAATTATATTGCAAAAAAATATTTTACGTCGAACGAGAATAAAAAAAAAACTAACTTTTTGCAGCAATCAAAAGCAAAACATTGTATTTTTACATTATTAATTTATAGTAATTCATTATTACCGTATTTTAGACAATGTAAGCCATGATTTAATGTATGCAATACAGTTTTCTCGTATTATTTATGTAAAATAGAGTTTTATAATTTTTCTAATAGTTCGTCCTCATTGACAGGTTAGACCTTTTAATTTTTTTTCTTAGTAGTACAGTAGCATGAGCATCAAGAACTGCCAATATAGAACAATCATGTTGCATAAAACCTAAAAAAAAGTATATAGAAATATCTGAAACCAACTTATATAATATGATCGACTTTTTTGGGTATTAAAAAATGAATTTTAAAAAAAGAACTTTTTTACATAGATAAATTTTAAATTATAGTGAATTTCTGTTGTTTTTTTATATTTTTTGCTTGCAAAGTTTTTCGTTTTTGCAATAATGATAAACTTTTTTTGCTATCAATATGATTTTTTTTGCAATCAATATGACGTTTTTTTTTGCAACCAACAAGAATCTTTTTGCAATCGAACGTGATTTTTTCGCGCAAATTGCAATTATGCCATTTCATTTTAAAAACTATTTATTTGGGCATTCTGATACATTTATTTCCTTTTTTTTCTATTCAGAAATACATACAAAGATATACGTATTTAATATGTAAATAAAAATGTAATACAAAAAACTTAATCAGGGTTGCCAACTTGGTTTATTTATAACAAAATCCATTTTTTGTCTTAATTGCATACTCCAAAAAAAACATTAACCATATATGGTATATACGCACTTTTCTGGTTTTTTTAACACGTTTTTTAGTAACGTAAATTAAAAATATTAATAAAAAAAGATGAAGCTAAGAAATAGATTGTTTTATATAATTTCCAAATAGATTTTTAATGTCAGTTTGTTTATATAACTAGTTTGTTAAAATTATTTTTTTTTGTAAACACTTATCCTAAAGTATGTATATATAGTTTTATTAGGTATTATGACGCATTTTGTGGGCAAATTATGGTAAAAAAATACAAAATTAAATTAAATTTTAATAAAATAGATAAAAATTAAAATACACAACTACGCTATAATTAAAAAATTCGTTCATTCAAATATTGAAAAAAAAAAAAAAAAAATCTAGCTAAAATAAACTTTAACATGCAATTAAATATGATTTTGTATTTGTAAAGACTATATTAAAGTATAAACACTAGTGCCCACTAAACATGCATAAAAATATGCGAAAATATGCAAATTTTGTAGAAAATATGCAAAAATATGCAATTACCGTAAATTAATTATACATGCACATACCTGACAATATAATACAATGTGCAATTGGGTAATATCTAGAATTTTGTTGGCTATTTTTACATGTCAGAAAGTAATTTTTGTGCAAGTATTCGCATATTTTTTCATAAATTGGATAAAGAAAGTGCCTAAAATATATGCTAAAAAAAATTAAAAATATGCAAAATCTGTGATATTTATGCATTTTTTTAACAAAAATGCAAGTATGGATCAAATTTGTCCTTTTAACGCAGGTAATTGTTTTTTATAAAAAAAACGGAAAAGACTTTATAACTTAAAATACAGTTGTCTAATACACTGTTTTAACCTAGTTAAATTTATAAGATATTGCCGAGTTGTTTTTTTCAATGTCATTTCTAATAGGCAAGTTTTTTTTTGTGAAACATATATACTGACATGTATATTGCACCCCTTTTCATACATTAATACAACCATATAAATTTTAAAATCTATATTCAATTAATTTAAATATACATCGCATATATACTTCATACTCAACGTCAGAAAAAAAACATCCAACAAAAATCGCTTTTGGAGATTTTTATTAAAAAAAACTTCGTTAAATCTGGTTTGTACTTCCAAAAATTTTATTAGATACTAGAAAAAAATCTGACATCCCTATTTACCAATTTGCAAAAAAACATAATATTTCATTTTTATTTCGAACAAAATTCTTGATGATTGAAAAAAAGTCTTATTGATTGCAAAAAATAATTATAATGATTGCAAAAAAATTACATGATTGCAAAAAAATTACACTTGATTGCAAGAATGCGTATTTTTGATCGCAATAATCAGTAAATTTGAATGTGTTAGTGTTGAATGTTTGTTTCAAATTTGCTGTTTTACAATATAAATGAAAAACGTTGCGTATTAAATGAGAAACATAGCGATATAAAACATATTAAATTTTATTTTGTAGGCGGCTGGATATATACGTGCATACTAATTAAAGAAAGGTTTTAGATAAAACGAGAAACCCTGTAAAGGTCTTTTTGGAACACGAAACAAGAATATATGCATTATCTTGCTGTAAAATGCTGTGCATTAGCTGCAATTTATTTTTTGGTAATACTATAGCAAATCTTATATATTATCATTTAATTAAAAACTTTTTGAGATACAGATAGAACGAAAACTTCAGAATTAACTTTTTTTTTATACAATTAGAATTCAGAGTAAGCAAATCTTTATTATAAAATTCTATTTTTATATTTTTCCAACACTCACTCATATTTTCTTTTGTAAAAGAAAATACCCCGTAAATTAGAGTGGATTAAGTAATAAAACACTAATAAAGAATTTAAACTATTTTAAAAGTCGTTGTAAAATGTCCTTTTTAGATATATTCTGCAAAATAGATTTATTTGTAAAATTTCAAATTAGTTTTTTCAAAGATTTAATTATCAAGTTATTTTATTAATTTCCTTCTTTAACTATATACTACCTCATTGAATCTATAGTTTTAAATCCCCATCAACCCGCACTATAAAATGGCATAGAGCATCTAAAAAGAAAAAGGCTTGCCTTGTATAAATGTAACATATGCACTTATCTTTCTCCGTCATTAGATTTATATTAAATAATGTATTAAAATTGAATGTTTTTTTGTTTTCACTATTATTTGCCGTTATGATCCCCATATGATTTCTGAAATAAAATTCTAATTTTAGGATTATGTATTATATAACATAATGAAACGAGTATCTGACTTGACACGAGCGTTCTTCTATATTTCTATATTTCCCGTTATCATTCTTATGTATGAAAAACTTTGTATAAATATCGGTAAATTTAGCTGCTTATATATCTATACTTGGTTCATCTAGATATAAATACTCCAAAAATGAAGCAATATAAAAAGGGAAAAAATTGTTTTCCTTCTTATGATATTCAAGTCTTTTTATAAGCTTAGAGTGGCTATATGTTCTTTTTATATATGTTATTGGACAAATACTTTCCATTTTAGTAGCAAATCTGTCGTTAGTACAATCATCATTATAATATGCGTCTGTTTGTTTATCATAATTTATATCCTTAATAACGATCTTATACAGATTTTTGTCTTTAGTAGTGAACATAATATCATCCATTTTTGTATCATGGGCAAATGATCTGTATGGCCAAAAATGTGAATAAAAATATACTACAATCTGTAATGTGCTGCTTTTGTTAGATTCAGTTAGACGTATTTTACCTATGGCATTTCCAAGAAACATTTTAGTAACAACAAGCTGATCATTGGCTATAATATCTTTTAAGCTATCTATGTAAGGAATTCCAAAAAGCCTGCAGTGGTTTTGAAAATATTCTAAGATTTCTAAATCTTCAACAATATTAGTTTCCGTAGCTAGAATATGCAAAGATTCTTTCAATGTTCCGTTGTAATCCCAAAATGATTGTACATAGCTTATTATCTCCTTATATTTTAATAAATTCCCAATATTATTGTTTTTTGGGCCGAACTTTTGTGAATCTGTTAGAATGCGATGCAAATGATCAACTTCAGTGTCCTTATATAGTAAAAACTGGCTATTATTATCCATTACAGGCTGGTTCCAATAAGCGCCACTTTCGTTGCTTTGATAAAATGGCGGTCTGTAAAACTGTTTGTTATTACATGTGAGATGGTGTGGTAAACATGTATCTCTATTGTATATATTATCATCACATAAAGGTTAACTACTATCTGCCGCTTCGTTGTGAAATTTGTTATCATAATTTGCGCACATTCCGCCCAAATTAACATATTGATGGTAAAATGAGTTCACCGGAAGTTGTTGTGGATTAACATTATCGTGGTTATATTTTAGCGGCCCATTCATTATGAGTAAATGTAATTTCTCAGTCAATTTTTCAATTAATTCATTTTCTATTGTGGTAAACAAAGAGTCTGATTTACACTGATCGTTTTCCTCTGAATCCATTGGCTGATAAATATTGCAAAGAAAAAATGACTAGTGAACATGAGGGGTAAAATTTTTTATGAATGACATAAAAAGAACGAAAAAAAATGTAAAATATAGAATAGAGAAAAATGCAATCAAAAAAAAATTTAAAGCAATAAAAATTTAATATACTTTAAAAAACGAACATTTATCTAAAATATATACAGGATTACATTATAAATTTATAATATTTACTTTACACATAATTTGTCTTTTTTAAATCAAACTAGAAATTCATAAAATTTAGGAATAAAAAATATACACCCGCTTTTCAAATCAGCAAAGAAAATTACATAAAAAAGACTTATTTCAAGTATATACTTAAATGGTTATCGATAAAATATGTACGGCTTCGTTTATCACTGACATTTTTTCATTACTTACCATCGAAAATTTTACTATTAGTGCATATTCACCGTGTTTGTCTTATGTTGATATTAAAAGTGTGTCCCAAAAAAAACACTAGTGTACTATCTCTCAGGAATTTCACTAGTGAAAAAAATATGGGCCACGAAACTTTTTAAGGAAATTTACCGCATAAAATCTTCGAAAAATAAATAAAAGTTAGATTATGGATTAGTATAGACGTTAAATTATGGGGTAAATTTTTGTTTGAACGGAAAAATATGTAAAGTAAAAAATAGTCGGCATATAACAAGTAAACGATTTACTTTAAATTGGGCTATTTGTTTACTATATGAATTCACAGATAAAAAATGCTTTTATGTTTGTATGTTTTTATTTTTATTTTATAACAACAATAAATTTTTTATTTTACTTTTTTCCTAATTTACTCTAGAGAATTTTTTTATACCCCTCAAGGCTTCCAGGGGAATTTCTCTAGTGAGATTCACTAATGATTTTTTTAAAAAATGTCAATTTGGGACACAAAATAAAATCAATAGAGGTTTTTTATTACTTAATCTTATCGGCCAAAATCCACCGGTGGATTTTTTGCAACACGCCTTAAACTTTCTAATCGTTTTATCTAGATTTTTTTTTTGTTTTTCTTCGATGTATATTTATTTTACAAATCAAATTTATGAGCCGAAGGCAAAAGTTGTATAAAAAGTTTATTAAGCTAAAAAAATTTTCGTTCATGCCACTTCAGATTAACTTTGTATGCTTTTAAATAAATACCAGTTTACTGAATTGCAAGTTTTAGAATATTATTGTTTGTTTATCATTTATTTGTGCATCGAAATGATGTTTTTATGTATTCTACTATTAGTACATAAAAAAATAAAGTAGCTAAATTTAGACCAAAATAACATATAAATATAGAGCGCAATATTACTTTTAGCTTATAAGGGGCATTTTAAAAATTATACAGTGTTAATAATTGACTTATAAACAGGACAAGAAAAAATACTTTTTGTTTGGGCAATAAAAAAAAACAACTTTGGTAAAACGGCAGTTACGTGGTCGTTTTTTTTTTTAATTCTGGTCCAAATTAACCCCGCAACTTTAAGTTCTAGAATGTAATAAGCAAAATACAAAAAAAGTAATCTTTACGACAAATTAAGTAATAAATACCCCTATTCCTGATCAGACCCTGAAAAAACTAGTCTTAAAAATTTTAATCTAGAATTCCATATCATAAAATTATATGAAGACAGTAAGCTGCAGTTAATTGAGTTTTTTTATGGATTACAATTAGGTTTAGGCGATAGTTAATGTACAGTAAAAAAAAATAATAGTTTCTGTAAATTACAAGAATATGCACATTTACCTCAAAAAGCGAGGGTGCTAAACCACCGTTTACAATAAAAATATGAATGAATTCGTAACAAAATAGTAAACTTAATGTACTTTTTTTATAAAAGCTGTTTTTTAGTATGTTTATCAGCCTTTTTTTTAGAATGTGACGATTTTATGGTTTAAGATTATATGAAAAAAAACAACAAAAAAAACTTAAATTATATTAAAGATCGCTTTTTATTTCCTAAAACTGTATTGTTTTATCTACTAAACATACTTTGTTTGTTATTTATATTTTATATTTTGGATATCATTATAAGTTCGATTACAGTCACTCTTATCTAATGTAAACCCCTCTAATATTAACGTTCACACTTATCCTTAAATAACTAAATTATTTTGTATGTGAACATATGCGTAAATTATTACTTAAACATATTTATGATATTTAGCCCTAGAGTTGTTTAAAACCCCAAAGTTTTATATTTTCCGATTTAATCGGTAAAATTAGAAAAATATGGGAATTTTAGGGAATTTTTTTTTATACAAAGATATACATATTGTAAATAATTAAAAGTTATAACAACCCGTTTTTGTGTATTTTTGCCCTTTAAATTTACAAACTCATTAGTTTAAGAATCGTAAATTGATTGTTAAAACTTTATTGCTTCTTCATTCATCAGTG
>JAQFYM010002385.1:0-24069 GCA_034694785.1 Agrenia bidenticulata
TACGCTTTATATTATTGATTAAAGCAGGACTTAAAGGGTTGCCATACGTATTTCAAATCAGCTTCGAAGAGGTTAATGGATGTTAATGAATAAATTCATCAATGAATAATTAAATTAACAAGAAATTGAAGGAAACAATTAACGAATCAGGAGACACTAACAGAAATATAGAAAACTCACTGTAACTAACACTAAAGATAATGATAAAATACTCTTACTACTAACTATTTTCAATTGGTTTACTTTTTGCAATTCATCAAAAGAGGAAACTATGATTTAAAGTAGTCAAAAATAGACTACATGTGAATTTAACCAAATTAATAAACAATGAATCCGTCATTTATCTTACGTTAAGGATTCCGTCCGTAATATATAGCAAACCATTCGTGAAGCAGCAGATTAATTTATCAAGGGAATCAAGACACTGAAATCAGTTTTTCTATACAACATAATGCCACTTTTAAGAGACACTATACGGCGAAGCCCTAGGAATCATTAACAAAAATGTTTAAACGAAATTCAACATATTTCATCGCCGTCGATGACCTCTTGAACGAGACCTTGATCGTCGTTCAGTAGATTTGGATCGTCTTCTATCATTTCGACGACGATCACGATCATGGTCTCTGTCATGTCGAATTTTATCCCGCAACGAATCTCTCCGGTTTCTGTCTCGACGATCTCGATCTCTGGACTTTGACCTCGACTTAGACTTGGAACGAGTTTTCCGAACGTGTCGTGAACTTCTCTCACTACTATAGTCCCGCCTTGACCGCTTCGCCTTGGATGAAGATTCTGGATCAGAATCCTTTCTAGGAACCTCTTTGTCCTTTTCGGGGTCCTCAATGTTCTTTACTGAGCCCTCGTTGTTTTTTTCGGGGCTCTCGTCTTTTTCTGGGCCCTCGCTGCTTTTTTCTGGGCCCTCGCTGCTTTTTTCCAGGCCCTCGTTGTTTTTTTCTAGGCCTTCGTCGTCCTTTTCTTCGTCATGATGGCTTTTAGTTACACTTAGGCTTCTCTTTCGCTTTTCCTTATCGTCTTCATCCCCACTGCTTTCTTCCCATTCCTTCAGCCGTTTTTTCAAAAGCTCCCTTCTCAGACGCAATTCTGATAGCAAATCTTCACCCCCTTTATTGGCAGCATATGGCTGAGGTGAAATATCCTGCTTTTCTCCATCAGTGAAAGCTTCTTGTACTTTATTTGGTGAGGATTTATCTTTAGTTTTAGGATCTTTATCCTTTCGGTACAAGTGCTGGTAATACACAACTCCGTCCCCAGATGCTCGAATTTGATTAGTTAACTCCTCGACAATTTTTTCAGATTCTTCCAACACAGTAGCTTCAGCAGAAGTAGCAGGTTCCTCGTCAACATCTTTACTAGTTTTCTCTTCAAAATCGTCCTTACTTTTAAACTGGGCTTCATGACGTTTCTTTCTCTCATCCTGTCGACGCTTTAATTCATCGTCCTTGTCTCGTTTTCGCTTCTCTCGATTCTATTACATGAACATGTTAATTAATCAATATTCAATTCAAATGATTATTCATTAGAAAACACTAAAACAGCTATACCTCAAATTCCTTCATAGAAATGGTTTTTCTGGCTTCCGCTTTCCAATGAGGTGGAGTTTTAGAACGAGATCTGCTTGTTGTGAATCTTGGAAAGCACTTTATAAGTCAAGGGACAATTCAATAACTTGTTTTTATTGCAGTTATTAATTTTGGTTAATTTATATTTTCTGTGATTTAACTTACGATTCGTCCACGTCCTTTAATTTTTCTTCCTGCTCTATCCATTTGATTATTACCACCATATCTTGGGCGGCTTCTGTCCCCTCCCCCTCGATTTCTACCTCGACTTCCTGAACGCGACCGACTTCGGCTTCGCTTATCTTTTTTCTTTCGTTTATCGTCCTTTTCTTTATCTTGATCTTTCTCCTTGTCTTTTTCTTGCTCTTTAGCCCGCATCAGAAAACGATTTGATGGATCCTTAGGGATATCCTCTGGATCAATATTGCTAAGTGTTGCAAGTGGATGACTGATCTCTCTTTGTATTAAGAAAAATATCATAACTAACTTGGTCAAGATTTTTAATTCTTACTGTTCATAGATTTGGCATTAAGCTTACTTATTTTCATCTGCAGCTTCAATATTTTCAGAAATCTTCTTCTTCCGCTTTTTTCCAGACTCGCTACCAGAACTCTCAGATAGCTCTCCAGACGACTTATCGGATTCTCCTATTTCGGAAATCTTTTTATCCTTCTTCTTCTTGTCCTTCTTTGGTTTTTTCTCTGGAATTTACATGGTAAAATTATGATTATATAATGAAAATATTTTATAAGGTTAACTTCTTGAAAAGTTCTTCAAGTAACCTTTCTTTTTTTTCAGAAGAACTAATTCTCCACAATTTGATATCCGGACATCTGATAATGGTCGCGTCTTCCTATCTACTGGTAGTCCCTCGATTTGCTTGATTATCCCTTGGCCACTTAGAACTCGGCCGAAAACAACGTGGATACTATTATTAAAAAAAATTTAAAATTATTTTTCACCCCGCGTTAGGAAATAATAATTGTTGCTAATTTTTACACACTTACCCATTCAAATGTGGAGCTGGCTGGGTAAGTCTATTTTACAAGAAGAGAGAAAACACATCGTGTTATAAACATCAATAAGTCACGATCATCATGATTCACCCACATCACAATCATTGATTGAAAGATTCAAACCCAAATCATCTCTCTCTACATAGAGGGTCAGATAGAAAAATACCAGTCTAGATTAGTACTCAACCTCGGGAATCACCTGAACCCTGTCCCGAACACGGAGTCTTCCACCGAAGTACGTTCACAAAGTGAAAACCTTCTCGCTAACAAATAAAGAGCCTGACATATCCATACAATTACTGGTACTGTATCTTACAAAAACAATTGGGTACCGCCAGTAGAATTCGCAATGATCCAAACATACTAATCTATTTTCAAGCATACTTACATGAAGAATTGAGATCCGTTAGTATTCGGTCCTCGATTGGCCATTGACAGCATGTAGGGTTCGTCATGTTTCGATTGTAAGTTCTCATCTGAAATTAATTTGACACATATCTTAATATTTTTCGACACGTTCTATCAAACAACAAATCCCAACATATAGTATGATACCCACTGCACGACATACCTTCGAATGTACCACCATAGATAGATTCTCCGCCAGTTCCATTGAAATTACTGAAGTCTCCACCTTGGATCCTGAGAATCAAATAATAATATAAAATCAACTAGTGACCAGTAATAACCAAACGTGAATTGGTTAAATGGGATATTCAAAAAAACTTACATAAAATCTTTAATACAGCGGTGAAAAACAGTTCCCTTATAGTGCAGCGGCTTCGAGGTAGTTTTTCCAACTCCACCCTCTCCAGTACAAAGTTGCCGAAAATTTTCACATGTTTTCGGACACAAGTTCGAAAACAGTTCAAATATGACCCGACCAGCATTTACTCCCCCTATTTCTACATCAAAAAAGCATCGCGGTAGTATTTCCGTCGCCGGAGCTTCTCCTCCCGATTCTACTCCTTCTCCAGCTCCCATGACGGTCATAATCGGCGATACAGTGCAGCAGTGGGCAGAAAATATTTGCCTGTCGCTACTGATCTACCAAAACAAAAAAGTACCCTTAGTTGATTTAGCTAGTTTTAGTTATAATTACGTAAGATGAGTTCTCCATGTTGACCTACACCTAAGGGAAATGTATAATCAGAAATGGTCACACACTAGACTGTACCCCGTCTCATTCTATCATTCTGAGTAGAGATGATTCTCTCAGGATGAGAGGAGTTGAGACAGGGTACTGTCTAGTCACTAGTCACACACAAATATACAAAAATTATTGAATAATAAAAATTATAATGAGTGATTGTAGTAGTAATAGTAATTGATTACCGCTTAATGTCCGTGGAAATCCAAATTTCAAGTATGGAAAACCTGTCGTAAAGTCGAAAAAAGCTTTTAAAATAATATTATAAATTTCGGCTTTTTAGACACCTCAAGCTATCAATCTTCGCAATCCTCACACCTCACGCTTGTATTGGACAAGTTGAACAATGCGCCACTCCTGTCTTTACACACTCTGGAGGCTTCCAGCAGAATTTTTCATGTCCCTATACGCCCCAATTTTCCTTACATTTTTTTTTACAATGCAACTCTAACTGCATTAATTAATTTAATAATTAATTTTGTGTTTTATTATCATGAATGAGTTTGGACGGTGGCCCGGATTTTAAAATCGAGGTGAAAGTCAGCTTTCTCCTACATTGAGAATTTTTCCTTTCGAATTATTCCATTATGCAAATAGGTAATCATCATTTAAATTAATTTAAACAATTCCAAACTCCAAACTATTCAAACTGCAAAAGGCAAGACTGGAAACTTTTATTACTTTCGGAACTGAAAAATCTAAAATGTATAGATAAATGTATACGATAGAAAGAGAAGACGCGCTTCTAAACGATGGAAACGAGAAAAACATGCAGATTACTGTAAATTCTATTTAGTTTAATTTAATTCCAAGTTGTGTCGGTGTTGGGGAAGCCACTATTTTTATTATCCCCATCGGGAGTCCAAATTGACCGGAAAATATCATTCGGAGAACTAAAACCGGAACGAGATGATATCATTGTTGGGCTAGTTGAATCTAGACCACTTTGGCTGCTTGATCGGAAAATACTAGTAAGAGCCACGTTTCTACGACTCGGCATTACTGAATTAGTAACTGGAGAATCTTTTGATTCAGTGAAGGAGAGTCCATCATATCCAATGAATTCGAGACCATTCGAATCTCTGTTGGACAATTTTATTGCTGCTAGGATAAGTCGATTAATTCTAACTTTTTGGGTTTTTAAGTTCGTTTCTTCAAGTAGCGAACCTCCCAAGGAGCTACAGACAAGAAACGAGAACATTACATGTCAATCGTCTTCCCCCTTGCATCTTTCTGTTTAGGCTTTTATATTTTTGTTTTACCGTATAGAAGAATAATCGAGAGGGAGAAATCCAATAAGCTTCTTTTCTTCTGGAAGAATTAAACTACTATTGAGATCTTCATCAGCCAGCTGATTATAGGCTTTAATTTGATTCAAAAACTTGACCAGTGTTCCAATATGAACTTTTTCACGAAGATAGTTCAGCTGTTTGGCTGACTTTTCACTCTGTTTTAGACGTACCAGCCAGTCTACCAGAAGTTTTACTGCAAATTACAAGAACATAAGCTAGTTTATTAGGTAAGTACATCGCGAACCAATTCATGAGGAATGCCCACTATAATAAAAACTTACAATGAGGAATGCAAAAGAAACGTCTATCGATACTATTTCCCCCTGAAGTAGGAGAAGAGTCACCGATGTCCCCACTGCCGAGGAGCCCAATTGCGGCAATCAAAATGGAATTAATTATCCCAGCAATTATTTCCAATGTGAACTCCTCTGAAGAGCAGTTACCGTTTGCGTTCCTCCATTGAGCCCACAGGGCAATGATTATCATTTGAAAAAGAATCATTGGTTTTAATTGTTGATTAGTAACTAGGGGACTTAGCATGGGCACCATGTTATACGCCCCGGGAGACGGCTGCTGGTCGCTTCCGAGAGTAGAATAAATTGTGAGCAAATATTGGCGAATGAAATCGGGATATTTGCTATTGCTTGGTTGGGTGCTACAAAACAATGCGGGATTCTTTTAGAAATTAGTTTCATAATTCAAGAAAAGCTGTTTGGAAAATATATTTCTTACTTCATTATCTTGTTCGTCAAAGAATCGAACGCCTGATAAGGATGTAAATGTGGATTAGCCGTGGCCATAGCACGAACAAAATAGTAGAAGCTCGATAGGAAATTATTCATTCCTGTGTGCTCGTCTCCAGTATTGATAAGCAATTGAGTGATTGCCATCTGATGAAAGGGGTAGCCATTTGAAGGACAGACGGCTGCCGATTTCTCATACCTTATCAAACCAGTGGGAGTCATATTAAAAGGTGTACAGTTTAAGAACATGGTTCAAAGATTTAGACAAAAACAGACATATTTACATTTTGAGAGCTTCGGGAAAGCTTCCTCGATATCGGAGCAAATCCCCAACATGCAGCAAACAGTTTTGAATAATGTAATACACTGAAACTTTGGAAGGGTTCACTAAAGGACTCTGGGATGTCTTCGTACAATAAAGCTTATTTGTTGCAGTTGTATTCCTATCAATAAACCATAAAACCATATGTTGAGAAAATCCTTTTCAGGTTCAAATTAAGATTTTTTTTTATTCTTTATCCTTCTACTGAACTTACGTGATAAAAGAAATATCAAAATGAATTCCAATATCTTGTATCAATCCCAAGTAGAATCCTACCCCCGCTTCTATCATCAAATGGAATAAATTCTTATCCGTTCTCCCAAATCGAGTCAGTGGGGTTTTGAAGCAATCATTCCACATTCCGTTTTCTAGCTGACGAGCCAACGCTTCATCCAAATTAGTTATCAATAACTTCTTGTACAATGGCTGGAAATCAAATATAAAGAAACATTTTTCTAACACCAAGCAAAAATCGAAAATAAATTCAACCGGGTCTTTAATTGTAAATTTTATACAATCCCATCATCACAAACAACACACAACATACCTGCAGCTTGGTGCTTATCGAAAGTATACTATCATTGGTAAGTGGGACGATAGGCTCATTCAGTTTCTGCCGGAGCTCTTCTAACTGCCTGAAAATTAAAATAAGGTCAATTCGTCACAAATGACAAACCATATGAACATAATAATTCAACCACACTTTTTAAACCTCGTTTAAACGCTGGTGAATAAAAAATGTATTCAATATTGCATTTACACTTACGAGCTAACTTGTATCAAATGTGAAAGAGCCGTAAGCGAAGACATTTTGAAAAGGTTTAAATTGAAAAGATATTCTTCAAACGCTTGGAACTTTTTTTAAGTAATCGACAAAAAAAATGTCAAAACGAGCTCCGGTTCATTTGCAGTGCAAATTTTGTACTACCCACTACAGAGTTTACAGACTACCACGATTGGCACTATTTGCAATTTTCACGGCAATTCGGCAATGCACCAATTTCATCAATGCCAATGGAACTTTGGGGAAAACAGAGGAAATATTTAGTTTTAAAATTTCTGAAATAAATATAAACTTAATTCTAAAATCTAAAAACTCTATTTTAATTGCAAAGAAAAATCCTTCCACCTCCGGTCCGCCAAGATGCAAGACTTAAGAAAACCCAGAGGAGAAGAAAGCAAATACTTTCTCGAATGCTCACTATCCCGCCCGGCCGCCGGCTCTCTTCTATTCTTCATACATACTATTACATTTACATATTAAAAATAATACCTTCCAAACTCCAAAACTTTTTCCAACATCAAAATATTAATTTCAAATTATTTAATTTAATATTTAGTTATGCTAATTTTAAAATATTTAAAGTAATATCATTTGTATCTCATTATTCTCATTGCATTTATTTTTCATTTCTATATCAAAGACAGACAGACTCAGACTAACTTTATGACTTTCTTTACGCACACTTAAAAATTATAATCCACATTCATTTGAAAGAGCTCTGGCCATTGTATGACATTTTATTTTAATTGCCACTGTCAACTTTGACGATCTTTTTTTTTAGTGCACGGCGAACATGGCTTTTTCTGCCTTCGTATTTTCTCGAAAATTACACGAAAATTGGTAGAAGATAAGAGGAAACAGAAAGTATGGTTACATTGGTTTTCTTCGAACCAGTGAAGGTACAGCTACAGCTTATGGAAGTAACAAGTGAAAGTGCCGCGGTGAAAGGCTGGAACAAGAATTTGTTTATGTAAAAAGAAAATGATTGCCAACAATTCACATATAATTCATTTGAAACTCTTTCGGAGAGTGTTAAGACCGCCGATTTATTAAATATCCCCTTAAGAAGGTTACAAAATTAATTATCAATTACGCGATAATAATGCCCTAAAGTCTCTTAACTACATTTTTCATATTAATAATAATCAATAAATACTCAGTTAATTACACTATTTGCTTCTTACTAACAAAGACTTACTATTTCGTTAGTTTTGATTAAGATTACAGAGGAAATATACAGGGTGCATTTAATAAGAACGACTTACTAAACATGTCCGCCAACTTGCAGTAGAACCGTTTACAATAATGTACCTAGTCTTCTTCATTAAATTCAGGAACCCTTTATCCACAATAACGATTTCTTGCATATTCCAAATTTATTATAATAAGTGGTACCGTTTATTTCAATGCGAATCAGATCAGGCTTAATAACATTACACTTAAATTAGAATTGGGTCACCCATAAGAATATGTGGAAAAAAAACACTGAGCTTAGCACTCGAGATCACTCGAAAAAAACCTTAATATTGGTAATTATTCGTGGATGCTGAAAATAATGTAACTATCATCAGTATCACGGTTTGAGTAACAATTGGAGACATAAAGTTAATTTAATTAACCCATAGCTGCATTTAGCAATTAGTAATACACGAAATCAGTTCCGTCTGACAGTATTACTCTAAATGGAGGATTTCAGCCTGGCATTTTGGTCTGGATATGCTACATTTATATTTCTTCAAAGAGCTTTGGAGGAGAATCTAAAAATCGATAATCCGTAGAGTCATCAATAACTGGAATTGGATTATTGTTTTCAGGAATTAATACAGGAGGTCCGTCAAACTCAGCCTCCGGCTCGGGTAAGGGCTCATCGTCATCAGACTCACTAACTTCTTCCCGTTTGGTTAAGACTGACTTCTTCCTTGCATATGAATCTTGGATGGGATCAGCTTTTATCGATTTGAATCGCTTTGACAGTTCATTTGGACGGATCTGAGTAACTTTACGCTTCCGTGGTTTAATTGGAAATAAAACGGGAGCGCACTCTTCTGTTTCGACTTCCAGACCCCATTTCTCTAGCTCTAGGGATTGGATCTGAACTGTATTCATGATGTCGGGAATAGGGGACAGGTCCTGTTTTTCCTCGTCACCAGCAGTAACTTCCGGTATCAAACTTTTTGAAGTCGTTTTAACAGTTTTACTTCTGGGGACTGCCGAATTTGACAATACTAGGAAATTGTTACGACGTTTCAATCTTGATTGATGATGTGATGGAATAATTTCTGG
This sequence comes from Agrenia bidenticulata, assembly GCA_034694785.1. NCBI lineage: Eukaryota > Metazoa > Arthropoda > Collembola > Entomobryomorpha > Isotomidae > Agrenia > Agrenia bidenticulata. The sequence continues at coordinate 9,174 of JAQFYM010002385.1, forward strand.
CTTTTCAAAGAATTCTTCAGCAATTACTTTTCCTGATCGAAGTTCCTTATACGTACATGAATCAGTCCCTTGAATACAGCTTTGAAGTCGTGCGGTAGCTTCAGGTTTACTTACTACACCAATAGAAGGAATCTGAGAATTTTTTAAGGTTTCGTCGTCAATGACTTCTTCAGATTGATCTAGACTATTTGTACACAAATCTGTCTTTTGAATGTTATGATGAGGGGGTGGATCAATGTCGTCATCTTCAAAATCCTTCATGAGTGGGGATTTGGATTGATGATGTGATGGATTATTTTCTGGCTTTTCAAAGAATTCTTCAGCAATTACGTTTCCTGATCGAAGTTCCTTATACGTACATGAATCACTCCCTTGAATACAGCTTTGAAGTCGTGCGGTAGCTTCAGGGTTACTTACTACACCAATAGAAGGAATCTGAGAATTTTTTAAGGTTTCGTCGTCAATGACTTCTTCAGATTGATCTAGACTATTTGTGCATAAATCTGTCTTTTGAATGTTATGATGAGGGGGTGGATCAATGTCGTCATCTTCAAAATCCTTCATGAGTGGGGATTTGGATTGATGATGTGATGGATTATTTTCTGGCTTTTCAAAGAATTCTTCAGCAATTACGTTTCCTGATCGAAGTTCCTTATACGTACATGAATCACTCCCTTGAATACAGCTTTGAAGTCGTGCGGTAGCTTCAGGGTTACTTACTACACTATTAGAAGGAATCTGAGAATTTTTTAAGGTTTCGTCGTCAATGACTTCTTCAGATTGATCTAGACTATTTGTGCATAAATCTGTCTTTTGAATGTTATGATGAGGGGGTGGATCAATGTCGTCATCTTCAAAATCCTTCATGAGTGGGGATTTGGATTGATGATGTGATGGATTATTTTCTGGCTTTTCAAAGAATTCTTCAGCAATTACGTTTCCTGATCCAAGTTCCTTATACGTACATGAATCAGTCCCTTGAATACAGCTTTGAAGTCGTGCGGTAGCTTCAGGTTTACTTACTACACCAATAGAAGGAATCTGAGAATTTTTTAAGGTTTCGTCGTCAATGACTTCTTCAGATTGATCTAGACTATTTGTACACAAATCTGTCTTTTGAATGTTATGATGAGGGGGTGGATCAATGTCGTCATCTTCAAAATCCTTCATGAGTGGGAATTTGGTATTCGTCAGGTCATCGTCATCATCACCTCCGAACATTTCTTTAAGTTGATCATAGATAGCATTATCATAAATTGGTTCAGCATTCACTTCCGGCAAGCTGCGCCAAGATGAGCTAAATAATACATTTGCAATTGGAATACTTTCTGGGCCAATATCCATATTATCAAGTTCTGCTTCAATTGAAGCAAACGAATTCTCAATTACTGGCGGTATCATAAGTGAATCTCGGGCGGACTGAGACTCGTCTTCTAATAAATCTGATAAGATGGACTCCGGTTCGTTTGCATCCAAAGACTGCTGCTGCTTAGCGCACGGGATTGAATTTGGCACAGGTTCATAAAACTGAGTTGGAAAATTTATTGAGGTTTCCAGAGCCGTAGATTGGTCTCCACTTCGATCGCCCTCATCGTCAGTTTCCAAAAACAGTTTGTCGAAATCATAGTTAGTTGGAGATGTATCAACATTTGGCATAATTGAATCTGAAATTTTCCGTATTATTCCTCGAGAATTTGATAATGTGTTATCTTCAGATCCTACAAGGTTGCTAGAATCCGCTTCAGCAAGTTCAATAGAATTCACTTGTACAACTTTTGAATTGGTGATGAAAGTATCTCCTTCGTCTACGATACTATAAGAACTACTTTCTTTATTTTCTTCTGGTTTAACATTAATAACCTTGGTGAGATTTGAGGGATTGGGATCGCGAAACTTTCGGGTTCCGGAGGTGACTTCGACAACATCAGGTTCAGAGTCTGAGCTTAGTTCTATTACAATTTCTTCACGGATTTTAGGAATGACTTCCAATACAATTTCATCACTGGAAGGACTCAAAGGATCTCGGAAATGGGGAATATGAGAGAAGTTCCCGTTCTGTCTTATTTCTCTGGTCGGCAATAGTTTTGCAAGTTTTTCAGACTCTCCATGAAACACTTTATTGACTTTCTCAGTACTTCTGAATTTGATGACATCCTTCTCTTCACTAACTAAAACAGGCGTCTTTAGTTTGTCCGGAACCAAATTTGTATTAGAACTATTAGAATTAACTCGAGATTCTGACTTTTCTTCATTCATTTTTGAAAGACTTTGACATTCGTCAACATCACTAGTATCACTTTCAAAATCTGGAAAATAGTCGGAGTCCTGTTGTTCACATTCATCTGACTCAGTGTCTGACTCCATTATCTTTCTTCTTTTTCTACTCAGTTTACTAACTGGTTTTTTAGTAACAGCAGCTTTCTTCTTCGATTCCACGGCTACGGATGGTTGACAGGTTCGCTTGCGAGCAACGCATCTAACGCTTTTGAATTCTTGACTAGCTAAATTTGAAACGTCATTTTCTTTTCCTGTTGCAGGTGCTTGAGGTGTTTCGTCAATGACAGAATTTTCCCTACAGATATCGATCAGGTTTTCTTCAGTTGTGTATGTGTTTTTTTCGGCAGAAACGGTAGATATTTTAGTTTTGTCACACTCCAATATTTTGAATTTCTTAGTTCTTTTCTGAGTGATTCCATTCTCCCCGTATGCAAGAAGAGGGGCAGCTGGAATATAGGGCTTCGCAGGTATCTTTCGCATGATTCCATTTTTCGAAAATGTGGTTCTTGTATCCTTACTCATAATTCGAATTGAACGCTTGGGGTCCTGAACAACTGTAATAGTCTTTAGTGGTTCGTCTTTCTCCCCCTTCTCCGTTGTTATTTCTAGGTCTTTAGATATAGCTAGGCTATCAGGACCAAGTTTTTCCAACTTAACGTAGCACGGACGGATACGTTTCAAACTTGGGTGATCCAGAGATTCAGTTGAAGATATTGAACAGCTTTTTGTGCTTACATCAAGTTCCGGAATACTGGAGTCCTTATTCGAAGGCTTGCAATGGGTGTTGTAGGGTTTTGCTCGAATTCCTGTTACCTCATTTAATACTGCCGACTCCATGGAATTCTGTGGACAGGCTTCAAAAGCTTGACACAACGAGTCTATTAAATTACTAAAGCAGCCATCAAAATCCGCCTTGTTGGAATTTTCAATTAAAGCGAATTCGATTTCCATATTCCATGATGATGGAAACAGTTCTTCTATTGAACCTGGACTCATGGGGAGAATTTCATCGTCTTCAGGCTCCCTTGGAACATCAATGAAAATTCCAGTCTTCTCACATAAAATGCTTTCAGTGCTTTGAACAAGGTCGGTCGTCTTTGTTTCCTTAGATGAGTTAGTGTCTTCCAAGACTTTGGGATATTCTACGGATAAAAATAATTTGATATTAGCACAAGTTGAATGACATTCATGCATATAACTAGATTATATACTATGATCATCATGCCACATCGAGCATTTCGAAAGTATATCAATTTCTAATTCTATAATAACCTTTGCGCAGTGTTTTTTTTCGTCGTTTGGTTATTACGGATAGATTCGGAAATTTTTTTTAAACGAACACAGCAAGCGATCAAAATTTAATTCCAAAATTCCAAACGTTACCCGTTTTTGACATTTTGAAAAAATTATTCCCAATTATGCTTAAATATTGTGCATTGGTACTTCAGAGTTTCTATAACCTTTCAACGACTATAAAAAGCTGGCTAATAAAATCAAAAAACATATCCTCTTCGGGGAACTTTATTACCATTGTTTGATCTTTAAAAAGCTGAAAGTACAAAAATTGTATTTTAAAATTGAGTGGAATTGATTAGATCAAACTATATGATTAATAATGGGGGTTGGTTAAATGATTAAAGTCTAGCTGTTTTCTAATCTGTTTTGGGTATTGGGAACAGCAAACGTCCGTGCTAATTAAGCCTCTGATTTCTGACCTAATCTTCATCAAATATAATCGACAATACAAACAGTTACCGTGATTTCAATCATAGTGTCCAAAACATTATTTGATCCCTTACGGAATTTTATGATCAGAGTGCCGAAATTCATAAACATGACCCAAATAGGAGGGCCAGAAATGATTTTATGCCTAGAGAGTTGACACTAGTTAGGTCGAAATACATTGTCGTTGTTAGTGCTTCAATTTATCAATCCAAACGCACACATATTAAAAGCAGACTCAGTTTATAAAGGTCAGCAGTATTTGCAAACAAAATCAAGACAATTAAGTGTTTATAATTAGGTTATTGTGGTATTTGACCACTGCTACTAAAACTTGACAAGCAATCATTGACCACTGATATTTGTCAAAATTACCAGCAATTGTTTGGCAAGCGTTATCTCCACTTGAAACAATGACTTCAGGTTTGACCTCTTCAATTTTCTCTGATGAATCTCCACTCATATCCTTCATGCGCTTGGGTATGGGATTGCCTACGTTCCAGAAACAATGTAACGTTTCAAAAATTTACAAAGCCGATTTTCAAGTCCAAAACATCTTTAAGTCTAGGCAGCTTATTTGACCGTGTTTGTTCATATTATTCAAACAAGATTGACAGGCATCAACTTACCAATTGGTTTCCCCGCAAACAGCTCTCCAGCTTTTCGGACGAAGGGACTTTGCAGGAAGGGGAAAGTTATTCTTACAGAATCCTTTGGCTTTTCTTCCTTGATAATCTTGTCCTCCACTACTGGGACTGGGATGATTTCGTCCGCCTTTGGTACTTCTGTATGTGTTTCATCAGGTTTATTCTCTTCGTCCATAGCAGAGACGGTTGTACTGTCCGGCTCATTCACAGAGGTGAGAACTGTAGAACAACATAAATATGCTACACTTGTTCGATACTTTTTGTTAAACTATAATACAACCTACAAACACAAAAACTACACACTATAAATTATGTAATATTAAATTATCGAATCGTTAATAATGTACACCTCAGATAATGTCAAAATTGAGATGAAATTTTGCCCATATAATTTTAAAGACTAATTCTTAATACATTGTTGAATAGGTGTTTGGTTTCAAATTTCAACGCATCTTATTTCAACCGAACTTTAACCTTTGTCCCTATTACAATTCATGACACGCGCTCAAGAACTCAAGGAAAATAAATAAACCAGGGTGACAAAAAAGGAGGTACATGGTCTGACCGATCGATGTATTAATGAATCGAATTATTTTCACTGTTCTATATTTTCATAATACCACTAACCATTTTCATCCGAAATTATTAATGGCATTTGAGGTTCTCCATCATGACCCATTGCACTCACAGGTTCTCCATCATGTTCCATTGCAGAGTTTATCACAGCGTCAATTATTCCTAGCACAGTTGCTTCGTTTGTTTTGGGTTTGCCTATTGTTGTCAAAATGTAAAATAAGTCATTTTAAAGTTTAGAGTTTACATTTCAAAAATCCATGTTTGATAGAATTTATAAATTGGCACATACGAGGTCTGCCCTTTTTACGCTTTGGCAAATTTTCGTTTTTCAAAATATTTCTACTCTCTGGGGACACAACACGTTGCCCTATATAAACAAAGCATTTGATCAGTGAAAAGGAACATATTTTATGCTATGTTCAATTGAGATTGACAAGTGTAGATATCAGTGAATGCAAAAATTACACACCTTGAAAAGGAACAATAATATCTCCAGTTTTTCTTAACTCATCTAAAGGAATTCTGGCATTCAAATGTGGTATCCTTTCAGATGATGTATCAGCAGCAGTGGAAAGTCTATTGGAATTTGGAGTAAGTTCGTCCATCAGTCTTTGCTCTTTTTCGTTTAATGGACCGATCAAATTACGTTCTTGAGATACAGGAAGTGGGACAGTATTTGTCAAAGGAATTCCAAATAGACAATCTAAATTAAGACTACATATTAGTATTAAAATTCAAAAGCCTACAATTTCATTTTTAGAATAATTTAACAACCGTCAGCATCATTTTGTTGAACGGAATCCCATCGGTAAGTTTCTAATTTCAGATTATTTTTTATCCTTTCTGTGGCCTGGTTGATCATTATTCTCTTTTTCCACTCCCTTTTCTTGCTCTCTGGTCCTGGAGGAAAGAAAATATTTTTCTGGACGGATTCAAACTCCCAAACTTCTCCCAAAGCCAAGTCCAGGCACTCGTTTCCAACTTCGACTCCAAGATCATTCTCATTAGACACTACGTCCTTTGGAACTCCTAGTTTTACAATCATCCATTTCTTCTTCCGATTTATGGCACTGTTGACAGGCCCTCCAGCTATTGTACTGATTTGCGCTTTTTTTGCCTCATCCTTTAGGCGTATGTAACGCTTTGTGGATTCTTGAAGTTCGGTAGATATTTGTGTATCTTGCTCCAGTATTAACTTGGCAATTTTTCCACCTAAGGGTGCTCCCATTTTACTCTTGATTGGAGCTGAAAAACGTGTTTCCCATTCTTCTTCTGCGTTCTCCCAGTGATTATCCAACGTTATTGGAAAACTAAGATTATCCATTGTGACTTCTTTCGATATCCTCGGGTCTGTGGGCACCGCTTCCTTAACTTCATTGTGAAGGTCCGGCAGACAGACTGTTGATAAACGAACCCGTTGAACTCGAAAATCTACCTCTAAATTACCACCGCCGTAGGTTCTTAAGTTCAACGGAGTTCCTTGGGAAAAGTATGCACTGGGTTCCTTGCGAGGCACTAATTTCTTTATGCTAGAATTACTTTCGAAACCATAAGCTTTCGGAGCTGGCAGTAGATCAAAGTTCCCCGGGCTGATTTTTGCCTGTCCCAGAAACGATTTGACGTAATAATCCTTCATCTTTTTAGCTTTTGTGAAGTGACAAAGTCTCTTGCCTGTACCTGTCTTCAATAGGAATTCCGATATGGATTGATTTTGATAGAGGTATTGTTTTAGTTTAATCAATTTAGAGGTCAACTCAACGCCTTTATATTTATGCTTCTTTTCTGGTTCAGAAATTTGCGACACAGTTTTGCGTGGTCTAGGAACACCTTTTTGCCAACCCCGACGAATGAATTTAGCCACCCCATTCTGTCTGATAAGAGATTTTTTTCGAAGGATTCTGTAGCCGTTTCTTCCTATTTTACTTTTTTCGTGCAATCCGTATCCTTTTTCGATGCCATCATCATTCGGATCATATTTAGAAGGCAGGTGTTTATATTTATCATAGTCTACATTCACATACTCCAGTTCCTTTTCTTTCATTAACACTTCGTCCACGTTATCAAGTAACCACTCACATAATCTTTTCTGCTCGTCTCCCTTGGTGAAATGACCGACAGCCGACCATCTGGGTTTTGACACAAGCGTTTCAATGTCTTGAAGCAGTTCTAACGGAAGTTCTAAGTCTTCGCTTTGACTCTCAATATCACAGGCGCCTTTAGGGACTGAGCAGTTCGGTACTGAACTATTTTCAGAAGTATTTAACGGTATATTCTTACATACGGAGACAATGGACCCAGGAGCTGAGTTTTCTTGGCCGATCGAACTGATCGAAGATTGAGTTTCCTTGTTGACTAATGCAGTTGTTTTAATTGATTCAGCGATATGATCTGGCACAGACTTAATCTCTAAGTTGGAAGGGAATAAGCGGCCGAACAATTCAACTGTAGGATTTAGAGAAAACGCAGTCAAGCAGAATTCTCTAGAGGTTTTCGGGTAGGTGTTGAAAAAATCCGCCATTCTAAGTTCTCTTTGAGACAGTCGTTTCAGTTCTTTATCGAGCTTCTCAGTATTGGGAGGTGATTCCGTTCTTAGGATCTCAATCATATTCATATCATCAGTCATCGATCCAACATACACTTCCAGGAAAATAATCTTCGTTTGATTGTTGAGCCCGAACTACAGTACAGAAAATATAACCCTTTATATTTAAAAAAAACTTGACCGGAAATTAAACCCAACTAAAATAACTCGACAAAAAATTGCTTACTCTTTTCAAAATAACTTCTGCAAAAGTATACGCGTAGTCACTCAGCAATACATTTCCCACCCCTGCTTTATTTATTAAAAACTGCAGCTTCAACTCTTTAATTTTATCGAACTGTTTAGAATCCTCTATGCTCTCTAATGAGATGTCTACCCACTCTTGTAAAATGTCTTCAATAATGCCCTCCTTGCATTCTTTCTTCAGGGCACTCCACAGTAGGACTTCAATTATTGGAACCATCTCTTTCGAGTTAAATTTCCATAGCTTGGGCAGGAAGTGATGTGTAATATTTGATTTCACATTACTTCGCAGAGATTTAATTATCTGAACACTTAGCTTCGGTGGTAAGGAAGGCAGTAACTGCAAAATATGTAGAACATAATATTTAATGTTGCACAACGCATGAAAATACCATCTATACACTTATAAAACAAAAAATATATTTTTACGTTCGAATTAATTTGATTCTTAGGCCAAAGTATTGCATAAGCCTGTAGATACTCTAGATATTTGTCGTAACTACAGCGGTAAGGGTCGAACTTGTTAAAATGTTCTTCCTGTTTATCATCGGCCCAATACCACTCTCTCCCTTTGATAACACAGCAATGCAGCCACATGACAACAGGATCAGTCATCCTAGCTTTGAACATGGTTTCCATACGCTCTTCCAACAATAGCCATCCATCAGATGACCATAACAGCTCAATTGCTAAAAATGTCATCATCTCATCATGTTGATATCACTCCGAATGGATCTTGTACGTAAAATTTACAACAATGATCTTACTTAAAGGGCTTAGACTAGCAGCATCTTTAGTATTAGACACCGTCATAAACATTGGGTTAAACCAAGGGTCCTTTGCAATCGTGACGAGACTAGACAGAACCTGCTGAAAAGATACGAATTCCTCGAGACTCTGACGGGCTTTTTGAATTGATTCAATCAGCTGAGATTTTGACGCTTCATCAACCTTCCTCTTATCGACGTACTTGGTATTGAACACAACCTTGGCAGAATGCCTACAAGAAACCAAAATAAGCAAATCACATATCTGAAATATCACTTCTACTGAATCTCCATTTCTCAATTTTACGAATAGGATGTGCACCCTTACAAATACTTTTCCAACTCAAATCAATCAATCGACAATCGTTGAAATGACAGTAATAAATTAATAATAATAGCCTCACCTAAGCAAGCATTGGAAGCACGTATCAACTCCGGAGATCAATCGGTTATCCAACCCATCTTTGAACACATCCCAAATCTTTGACAAATTATTCACAATCCATGTGCTTGATTTAAACTTCTCGTCCGACACTCCTACTTCCCCCAGTAGCTTGATTATCTATTTCACAAATCACAAGCAAAAAATTAACTTTTTTATCAATATACCATACACCACAGCCTATTTCACATTCCAAATTATAATTACTTTATCGGCCACTGTCAGCCTTGAACTGAGCATTACTTTAACTCTATTAGAAAAATAGATTCCCTTGAAATACCTTTTCATCATAATTTTGATCCATCTTTCCTTGTGTCGTTGTCATTTTTTAGACTTCAAATTGATTCCCCAGTCCCTGCACCCTGGGTCCAATTTTGGAGCCTTGATCAATGGACTCGCCCTTAGTTTGTCTTTAAGTCCATGAGGCCTATTGTAATTGCTATGTCCACAATTATATCTCACACTCACATCATCCAAATTTTAAAATAAACAAATATTCAGTCACATTCGCGTTCACTATCACAAATCACAATCCCCAAAAGGCCCAAAAATAACAAGTTCCATGAGATTTTTATGTACGTGATTCCTCTAAGGCCGTCTCTGCACATCTGAATTACGATTGCGTGAGAAGAGAGATTCAAACTTTCCCACACCCTTTGTCCAGCTATGACAAGACTCACTTGATTCTTCACGGGTCAAGGGAGAGAAGGCTTAATTATACTTTCTCCTTCATTAGAGTAGTTTTAATATTTTGAATATGCCACCCATGACCTTGTCCGTGACCTTTTGCTTAAATCTTGTTGCTTTTGTTTGGTATGAAAGACTATGTTTTTCAAGGGGTATTGTAGCTCTGAGACGTACGATTGACGATGTTATTTGGGGAATTCAGGTTGACCATCAACTGCTCAATGTTTGAGCTGAGAGTAATTTTAAATAAATTGGATTTATTGATTAATATCTGGTCTGTACGTGGTTTTCGTTATGAATGTTCAGCTGATGGCTCTTATTTGATATTTGATCTTTTTGATCTAATAGACGAAATGTAAAAGTTTGGTTTGGATTCTTTGGATTCATGAAAAAATCCATAAATTTATCTTAATTTGACTGTTTCGCGATTTCAAAGCTTTAGTGCATTCATGAGGAATGGAATCTGATGTTTTTGTTTATTTTAAGCCCAGACTTATAAAGAAATTATCTGCAATTATTTTTGACCATTTCCGTTATACTGTAGACAATGGACCAATGGATTTAGAAAGAAAGAGATAATCAAGGACATAAATAGCTCCCGAATGTTGGGCTTATTCACCAAGGATTGAAGGATGAAACAATTTTCTAAGATCTTTGCAGAACAATTAGCTTGCTGTGCAACAACAAAATTAGCAATCAATCAACCCAATTTAATTATCTTATTGTACCATTACAAAATATTTAAACTACTGTAACTTGAGAACCAACCGTCAATACTGATATTCTAGTTATTCTAAACGATTGCAAGAAGACGAAGACGAGCCACTGCTGACTCATTCAATCATCAAGATACAAAAAATATCATATGGTATTATACGTACAACAGTGTCAGGTGCAAAAACAAGGATTTTAAATTATGTCTATACTGCATTAATAGATTATAAAATTTAATCCAGATACATACTTATTAAGTTCACATGAATTATTATCTAATCAAAATTGTTTATTTACGTATTTTTTTCCTTTTACGTTTTTGGGGGTTGGGATTGATGTTGTACCGAAGTGTTCGGTTTATTATTAGCATTTATTGCTGAAGTTGCGGTTTCAGTAGCATTAGAATTACGAGCAGCGTCAGGAGAATCCTTCCATGCATATCTGAGCCTTAGTGGCTTACTTATCTTCTTGCCAGCTTCACTCTCTCTGAAAAACTCTTGCCGCAGTAGAGAGAGCTTACACTTGAGTTTCATGTACCGGTTGTACCGTGCACGAGAAATGGGTGTGACACTGTATTGACTTGGGTTCATTTTACGGTAAAGTTTAACGAAATTATCTGCCATTTGGCGGTGGAGGTTCATCAACCTAAGAGTGGGTACACGAGAAATTGATATCTCAGAGATTTTTCAAAAGTTATTGTCCAATTACTAATTACTACTTACAGATTGGCCGTGTGTTGGGCCCGTTGATAACCCTTGTAGAAACAATCCATCCATAGGGGTGAGAAGGGGACATCATTCATATTGACGAGGTCATCATGTCTCAGCAACTGCAGAAACTGACTACCGAGGTAGTAGAAGTCGGCATTTAGTGTCAAATTCTGCTTGGCCAGCAGTTGCCTCATGTCAAGTTTCTGGCGACGAAACACAATTTCTTTTTTCCTGCTAATTACTTCTTCCCGTTCGTCTCGTTGCCTCGACTTTATGTCATAATTTTAAAACAAGTTTTTGTGTCATGGAGAAGTTTTAAACTATAATTTTATTCAGGGTGGCGATATGCTATTTTCATTTAAAGATGTTCTAATACTTACCCGGAAGGCTTCCGTAGCCTCGGAGATCTGCATGATGATAATGGCGATGAAGATATTGGATATTAGAAAGTTGCCCAAGAGGATGCAAATGAGACAGAAGAGCCGGCCCTCATGGACCAAACCGGCCTCGCTAAAGGTGTCGTTGATATCAGTCCACCCATCCATCTGCATTATGAATCACATCCCCATTAAAATGCAGATTGTCAAGGGTACGTTCAACATATTAGTAGCAATAAAGCATAGTTTGACCCATAGCACTATTTAATGTTTGACCCTAAGCTTACCGTTACAAATGAGAAGAGATAGAGCATCCCAAGCAAAATGTGCCTCCAAGGATATTCAAGTCCAGGGTAGTCACTAAATAAGTAGAAGGCCATAATGGAGGTGATATACATGAGAAGAAAGAGGAGGATAAGAACGCTGAGGACATGTGTCTTTAAGGTCTCAACAAGAGCTGTGATTAGCACCTAAAATAATTATTTTTAAAGAAAATTAATTAATTAATTACCAGTAGGTTTAATAAATTGTTTTTAATTTGTAATATTTAGCAATACCTGAATTTGCACTGATAAAGAGATCCCTCGAAGAACCCGCAGAGATCTCACGAGTACGAGGACTTTGAGGTACGAAACTTCTGCGTATCCGATCCAATCCAAAATTGCCTGTTTCGATTTTTTTTAAATCCATATAAACTTAATAATTAATTTGTTTTAAGTTTTAAAAGTTGCAATTTGAAATTAGTTTATAAAAATTAAAAGCTATGCCATTTATTAACCTTAACCAGTGATACGATCAAAATAATGAAATCGAATATATTGAATCCAGACATCCAGTATCGATAAGGGTGGGCATAGACTATAAACGAATGACAATAACATAAAATGCATTTCAATTGGCGATCGGCAAAAAAATAGTAATGATCATCATTCAGTACTTACCCTTCAAAAGAAATTCTGAAACAAAACATTTAGTCAACAAAATTTTAAAAAAAACTGGATTATCTTATTTTTAACGTAATCTGAACAGTTTTGGGAGCACGGGGTGGCATAGGCATAAACTCACCAACCAAATAAACAGAAAGAAACAAATTGTCCAGAATCTCGTAAGTGTACGTGACCCAAAACTCATCTTGATTTTCATTTGTTTCCAGACCCTATCAAGGGAAAAAATTCGTTTTGTTTTGTTTTTAGATTACAAAGATTATTTTTTACAACAATCAGTACAATGTGAAGGTATCTTTCGGGGAAACTGTTGGTATTGGAATAATTTTACACAAGCAGACTTACAAGAAGTAGAGCATTCGCGATGATGACGGACATGACGAAGAATTTGAAAAAAATCGAGCCCACTAGGGTCACAACGTAAGCGTGGAAACTTTCGTCAATCCTGTAGTGATGAGGCAGACGCTTGGCTTGATTGCTGTAGATAAGCAATTTTTTTTGTTAATATAAAACACTTCCGAGCAATTTTGTAACTAGTTTTTTATGCTTTAAGCATTGCATTCAATTGCTTACATATTCTCCTTCGGGCAGTTTTTGTACCAAATTCTTGAATATCTTCTAAAGATTGACCTCTCTGACAAATCCATCTTCCTTGTTTTCTTTTCCCGTCGATTTTTGAGGTATTCATGGTTCCATACCCGATTATACCAATGGATGGATTTGGGTTTAGTTTTTGGAATTATAATTTTTTTATTCAAACGACTTTCTCGTTCATTCGCTAATCGTTCCTCCTCCGCCTTAATATTTTTTGATAAACCTGGTAATATTATTTGCATTACTTTAGGTTTATAAAATTGGTCGCAACTATATATGGAATACACGAAATCTGAGACAAATTACCAGGAGGAATACGCTTCAAATCTTCCTCAACGATTTTTGCCACCTCTTCCTTGAATGCAACCTTATCCGTGACTATGTCCTCCCAGTTGGGTTTCCTATTAATATCTATTTCCGCCTCTTCATCCTCATCTAAGTCGTTAACGATAGTGATTTTCGCATTCTTCTCGTCTTCGGCTACGATTGCCAAGTCTGCGGCTGTGGCTTGGTTTAATAATGCCTTTCGCAGTGTCGTGGCCGCACGATGAATCACCGTGGGGGCCCAGTCTTGTTCGAGAGTTTTGGGGAGTTTCCACTTCCACACTGAATATTCAAATTATCAAAAGTTAGGGGTGGTGTAAGTAAGTAAGTAAGTAACCAGTGACCGATACTTACTGGCATATTTCATTCGAAACAGGTCGTTAAAATACAACTCTTCTCTCCGCCTCTGTAAATCATTTGTGAGGTCTGCTTCATTCAGCCCAAAGCGTTTCTGAATTTCAGCAAGTTCATCTTCCTGATCCTCGCCATTCTTCTGCTCCACTGCTGTTTCCTTATTCACAGACCTCCTTTCGTCGACTCGATTGGCTAGAAGTTTTAAAAAGTGATGGGTGTGGTGCTCATACCGATGGTGGATGATATCGTATCTCAAAACAATTAGAAATCTCAGCCATGTCGGCAAACGGTCTAACTGCTCTCTACTCTCGTGGGAAATGAATGCTTTCGGTCTGTATGTTTCTACTACATCGAGGGGTACGCATCGGTCATAGTTTGCAGCGATTTGATGGAGCATATACTTTTCTTCATCGGGTAGGGGCTTTTTATATGGGACTTCACACATGACTTCAGTTTCAAATTTGGAATTCGGTTTGTACACGTCTAAAGGGTCATCCCGAGGGTTTGTGAAAAGGTTTATGATTTCGGTTTTTTTCTCTTCAGTCGTGGCTTTGTGCCATCTGTTTGCTAAGATGAGGGTGCCAAATGTATTTTTGACTGCCCTGTCTCTTGTATGACCACTATGACCCATATGACCTTTGCCTTCTTCTTTCGCGGAGGTTCGCTTACTTTCCTCTTTTGGTGGTACATCCATGTCCATCATTTTCCGAAGCAGCTTTAACATCAAGGGATTAGTAACTTTGGGTGGAGGGTCAGCCATTTTTATGGGTTCAGGTCGGATTACAGAGGTCCCGTGTCTCGTATTGAAGATAATGAAGATTATGGTTTTTAGTTTATGGGTTTTTAATGGTTAAGCAGAGCAGTCTATTATAATTGAAATTGATCATAACTTATTCAACTTTTTAGCCCGAGCCAGGGCTTATGTGATCACCGTGTCCGTCCGTCCGTCCGTCCGTCTGTCCGCACGATAACTCTC
>JAQFYM010002386.1:0-24060 GCA_034694785.1 Agrenia bidenticulata
ACAATTACTTCACTCGATTTTTATTTTGGTATAAAATAATCCAATATAAGTGAGGACTATCCTAATACAAATGCATTTTGATTCAGAGGAACTAACAAATGCTGGCAAATTACGTAGGAAAAAATAATTAACCTTTTAAAACCTTTTTGTAGACAAATGTGTCATATGGAAAAATATGAAATTTCAAATGACACGTATATGTGTCATTTGGCAAAAAGGGTACATTTTATTGACGCATACATGCGTCATTGTCTCCCCAAGAGTTAAGACACTATTTGGATAAATTACGTTTTTTTATGTATGTCAATGTATATTTTGTGAGATTTGTATTCGATATACATATCATCAATTTATTATTTTTGTTTTAATTTTAAGACTGCTTGTTGTTATACATAAAAACATTGCAATTATCATTAAAAAATGATACCTGACACTAAAAGATTGAACAAAAAATGCAAAATTTATATTGGAATAAAAAAACAACGACTTTGTATGTAAGTTTGCGTATATGTAAAATTGGCTCTATTAAATGTTTTTCAGTGCATTTACTGTGTATTTTAAACTAATATTACATTTTTTTTTTTTGCTGTTAATGGCTTTTTGTAGTTTTTTTTATCGTTTATTCGTAAAACATTCTACTTATTAAATCTTATTTATACAATGACGTATAGTCTATCTGCAATAAGGAAAAGCAGCTATATTTGTTTTGCGTGTTTTTACTTTTAAGTATTTTCTTTATTTTTTTTTTGCGATAAGTATCTCATAGTATTCACTTCTAAATATTTTTTTTAAATGAGGCCCCTTTGTCCGGGGGTCCCGGGGCACATGCCCTCAGTGCCCCTTCCCCCCCCTTAAACCACCCCTGTCGTTCTGGTAATTTTTTTTGTGCAATAAATTCTAAAAATTTAATAACTACGGCACCCCAATAAAAAATTTGCAATTAAAAATGCATTTTCTGCCAATTCTTGTATTTTGTAATTTTTACTTTCAACTTGGAAAATGCCGAAGAAAAACGGAGATAAAATGAAAAATCAGCTTTTTATGTAATGTAAAAACCTTTTCCGGTAGTAAATACCTACTTATTCGTTCAGATATGCATATTTTTATTTTTCGTGACAAAGTTGAGTATTCGAAAACACAATTTTTCAATCGTTGCTTGTTTTGAAATGCAAAATATGCAAAAATAAAAACAAATGGAAGGGTTTGAGAGACAGAAATTAACATAACATAACTTCATAAGTAAATCTAAGTAATTATTGTAGCAGTTCTAGATACAAATGTTAAGTTTGTTAAAGCAGGATAAACCATATTAAGCACGTTTTTATAAGCACTATTTTATTGTATAAATGTCGGCTACTATAAGTGTATTCTCTTTTTTCTTTAAAAGATCATCTTTGACAATAAAAAAATAATTATTAATACGAAAATCATTGAATTGTAATCTATATCTAAAATGATTCATTAAACGTTTGTATTTAGGTTTCTAGCTTAAATTACTACCAATTATGTTTTTTAGCTTTTTTTATGTTGTTTTTATGTTACTTATCCCGTAAAAAGTTTTTTGTAAAAATTGCTAAATTTGCATTTCTGCAATTTAACGTCTTTTTTTCTGTAAAAAAACTGCAGATTACGTTGCAAATCTGGGTTGCCGTTATAGTAACAGACACGAAAATAAAATAAACAAAGACGTTTATATTACAGAGAAAAAAGAAAAAAAATAACAATAATAAAAAGATTTCGATTGTTTTTTATTTTGTAAAAATACTTGTGTGTACTTTTTGTTGTGTAAAAACTATTTTCGAGATAAAAAAAGCGCATATCTCTACATATTCAGACAAAAAAATATTTATATTATACAACCAACAAAATGACTATATAATATGAATTGTTTTATTCTTAACAAAAAAAGTTATGGCAGATTTATGGTAAAACACATGGCACGTCTATGTTATAAAGAATAAGACAATGCATCATATAAAAATTGTAACGAATGAGACCTTTCTCAAGTAAATAACTGCATCCACGTGAATATAGTTTATTGCTTTTTGTCTTTACGTATTTTTGGATTTTTTTATTATACAAATGTAAAACATGGCAACTGAAATATTTATGGTTTTGCATTTTGCATATTCCATTAGCCATTGATATTTTTTGTTGCGTAAACAATGTTTTTTTATCCCAATTTATGCCCATAGTAAAAAAACCGGTTTGAAATTTCTGTTTTTTGATATGGTAAAAATGGGACTTATATCGAAATTGTCTAAACACGCTTTTTTTTATAGTTATTGCTTTACAAAAACCTGTTTGGGGTTGTTTTCACATATGTAGCATTCACTCTATTTAACTTATTTTATTTTATAACCTTTTTATATTAAACGCACCCGTATTAGTTGCTTTTTTGATCGGTCTTTTTTCTATCGCAAAAACCGTTTTTTTATACTTACTTTTTTGTGTTTTATGCGAGAACAAAAAACAATATCTCGATACGGAAAACAAGAACCTATATTAATAAACACCGTTGTACCACTTTAAGTACTGAGGTAACAAGTAAACTCTAATTAAGTGCGTGTCTACAATTCTGTGACATATATGCATAAAAAAACATGTTTTTGTGCTTTTTTATGTCTTTCAAACACGCTGACTGTTACTGTCTTGTAATTAAAACTACTTTTATAGTATATTAAATGTTTTATAAAAGACTATTGGCTTGTTGTATAAAAACCTGTGTTGCATAGGCAAAATTATTTGTAGTATGTATTATACGCAAAGTCTTTTTACTGTTGTTTTTTAAGTGAAAACCACAAAAAAAATGCCGATAGGTTTGTAAACTTATATAAAAAAGAGTAAGCAATACGCAATTTTTCTGTTGATAAACGTCTGTATAAAATAGAATGCTTACAAGCACTTTCGAAAACAGAATTTGTATCAAAAATATGACAGTTTAGTTTGATTTCTTATAGAAGTAAAATATCTACAAATAGTTTTTAAGAGCTTACAATTTGTGTAAATATGTGCCTAGATAAGTTTTTTGTCTTGAATTGCCCATTGAAGCGTCTTTTATTTTTTATTTTATTTAAAAATGCACTTTTGCCGCAAGAACCTTAAAAAATTGGTAAAAAATTACAACAAAATATTTAAACAGTGGTTTTATGTATCAAATATGCGAAAAAGTATATATTAGAAATTTATGTGCCATGATAAAAAAAATTTGGTTTTTTGGATATTAAAATGCTTACATTTTGTATGGTTACGAAGTAGGTATTAATAAAGCATAATATAATATAAATATATTCTATTTCTTGATAACAAACTTTTTTAATGAAAGTATAGCACATCATACCGCTGATAATTGACTATTAGTCATCCAGTATATTTATAAACTTTGCTAAAAAATATTTTCGTTGTTTGCCGTTAAACGTTCCTTTCCTGCAAAAAAAACCGCATAAGTAATTTTTCCTGTTTTCTTACTACTGGCGGATTTTTTTGATTGCAATAGGCGTTTCTTTAGCATCGAAAAATGTTTTTATCTTAAGTTTTTGTGCAAAAAAAACATAAAAATAATAGTAGAATGACCGAATTAAAAATATAAAAAGGTTCTTAAAACCACAAACAGTAGTTCGTTCTGTAATTGTACTCAATACAAATATATAAAATTAGATCTTAAAAATAATTAAATAATAAAAAAGTAAAATAAAACTTAAAAAGTTTGCTAAATGTTTTCTGTGCATTTTTAAAATTTTAAATTGCTGTGTTTAAATATGTATCTTGTTTTTACACGTGATATGTGGACTTTGAAAATTTAAGAATTTGTGGCATTATGTTTGGAATGCGTATTACCGAGACATATATAGAAAAGTTTTGTTGCCTAGGGCAAAAGATTAAAATTTAAAATCAATTAAAAAAAAAAGCATAAAAATTTTTTAAAGCGACTAAAAAAGTTATATAATAAATTATAGCGCTTTTTTGAACGTAGATTTCAAGGATTAATTTTTTATTTTTACATTTTTAACACTTTTTAAATATCTAATATAGGCCCTGTATTGTAACCTAAAATTAAAAATCCTTTGTTGCATATTAGACAACTACTTATAGATGAGTTGTTGTGGTTATTCTAACGGTATTACTAATTTTATAATTGCATACACTGTAAAATTTGCATCTTTTTTTTTAATTTTATGCATGTTATTGTACTGGACATCATTTTTGTAATTAAGATCGTAGCAGTTTTCTCATACACTGCTGTTCTCATGGCAAAAAAATTCACTTCTTAATACTCAGGTTAAAAAATCAAAGTAAAAACTTTTTCTAAAACTACTTGGTATTTTTCTAATAATTAATTCGTATAATATAAAAACATTTTTGTGCTTCTTGTATAATTTTTATACGTTTTTCTATATAGGTTAAGCCTCTTTACGAAGTAAAGATTTTTGTTCTAAAATTTACATATCAGTGCGTATATTTTTTCATACATGTTGTTAATTATATATAAGCTTTTTAAGTCACTGATTTTTTTTTTTGATAGAAATAAATATTAATGTGTAAACAAATAGATACGGTAAAAACTACTATAAAAATATACTTGCATATTTTTTTTTTGTAGTTTCATGCGTTTTTTTACAAATTTTTGTTTTTTAGTAACATAACTACACTCACATACAATGTAGAATATTATAGATTGGACTATGATTTTCATTTTTTTATTTTTTTTAATAATATCAATAAATGGCTATGTAAAACTTAAAAAGTTGGAGTTTAACTATACCCTGTATTTTTCAGGCAAACAATTATGTACGGCAAAATAAGAAATAACTTTTATATTAAATTAATTATTTTTGTTAGTATTGCATAATTTTTACTTAATTTAATGATTTTTTTTGAGACTTAAACTAACCGATATTTTTGTTGTTTTAAAATTATATCACTATTTTTGTATTGGTATTCTTAATTGTATTTGTGAATTTTTGTGATTTTATTGTTATTTGATATATTATTAAAAATACATTTATTTCGTATTTCAGTTTATTTATGTAAATTGTATGAAAGAAGCAAATACTTTAATAAACGAATTAAGCTTTTCATTTTTCTGACCTCATGCAAAGATTTTAGAGACAAGACGAGTGCAAAATTAATTTATAACCTGTCATACGCAAAATGTAATAAAACTACTGAAGACTTGCAAAAGACAAAAGCCAACATAAAAAAAAGGCAAAAAACGCCACTTATAAAAAAATCTTGTTTTTTATATAGCGTTCAAAACTACGTTTTCAAAAAAAGGACATATACACTTACTTTGTCTTTTTTACCACGGAATTGACCTGTGCTTGACTGCGGCAAACCAAATAACATCTGTTGCATTTGGAAAAAGGTATTTTATTATACAGATAAAGACATGGAGTTCTTATTAAAAACTTAGGTATTTACAATACAGTTCACTTGTAAAATAGCACCATACCCAATAGAAACATATTTTTATAAATCATTTTTTGAACCAAAATTGTTAAATGCAAAAAAACTTAACCTATAGGAACTTTTTTTTATACCAGCATTGATAAATATTGCTCAAGTATAAAAGTCTAAAAAACCTATAAGATAATGCTGATTAGGTTTAAAAAATACCTTCTCTAAAATATAGATAAATACGAAGTTATGTTTAATGCAATGAATGCAAACGAGCAGCAAATATAGTAACCAAAATGCAAAAAATTGCCTTACAAGTAGATTTGGCTAAAAAAGTTATCTAAGGCCTCTATTATATTGCATACGAATAATATATTGAAAAAAAGCAATTAAGAGAACTAGTTATTTTGTAAAAAAAATAAGCGCGTTCATTTGAAAATGGATTTAAAAAAAGAAATTCCGTTTTTTAAATAACAGAAATTTATGGGCAAATTGTTCGGGCCTATGCGCCGATGGCGCACTAAGTATACGTAAGGCAAGAGAAGAACCGCGCTATAAAAGTCAACGCACTTTTAAAATAATCTGTCACACTGATTCTGCATCGACGTGCTGTTATAACATACAAGAGGCGTGTTTTGATAAGTCAGTTATAAAACAAACCTGAAATCAATTTTGTTTTGTTAAAAGTTAACAAAAAGTACATTATATGACAGGATCGTATAGATATGGATTCAAAATATACAATGCGTTTTTTTATACAAAATCAGAGGGATCCAACAAAGAAAAAATTCATAAAACCCTGTTTGGGGGATAGAGTCCAGAACAAATAAAAAACTATCCGCACCTATTAGAAATCCTTTTAGCTTTCTCAGTAAAGCAGTCTCAAGGCGTAAAAGACTTCTTGCCGTTTAAATTGCCTACGAGAAAGGCTCAATTTCTCAACCCAAAGACCTCGAAATTGACTAAATATTGGAAAAAAGTAACCAAAGCCCTTTAGGGTATGGTATGGGTGAATCCCCAGGAGCTATTTGCCAAGCACCTTGACTAGTTTATGCTTAAAAAAGGTTTTTAGTGTAGGTGAAAAATTTTGTGCGTAGGAAGGAGAAGTAGAGTTTTAAAGAGATCTGAGCAAATAAATCGCATTTTTTTTTATACAAAATCAGATGGTTATCAAAGGAAATATTTGACAAACAATCTTACATTTGAAAAGGGGGAGTTTTTGCCCGTGAATTTGTTTTAAGACTAGCAGAGATTACCATGATGATTTTTTTAATACAGATGGCATATATTGCAGATATATTTTTTCATACTTAAAATTATAAATATTACACTTTAGATCTAATAAATATATTACTGCAAAATTACAAAAACAAAACCATTAAAGAACGACTCCGAAATGACAGATATGTTAAAGAAATGCACAAATTTGACAGTTTAAAAAGCACATATATGGCAGGCACATAGATAATTATAGAACAATACTTTTAGTTTTATTGTTTAGATATACAATCACGGCAAAAAACAGTTTGTATAATATTTTAAACGTATTATCTATGTAGTTTTATATGGTTAAAAACATTTATCTATAAATTGTAAAAATTTTTAGAATTTTAAAAATAAGGAAATTCTAGATTCCACTGACTATTTCCTATGCTCTATGCTTCGATCGTTGTATCAAAAACTAAAGAAGTGGTTTACTGGTATTGTAAGCTATATACACATATATGGATGTACTCGTACATTGCTGTGCTAGTGCCACTTGCTACTTTTTATGTTTGTGAGAATAGTTTGTCTATATTGGCTGTATTAAAAAGAAAATCATACGATTGATTAGTCATTTAGGACAAGACCAGACTAGTACTGTCATCGCCGTAGTCTAGAAATATGCGTAAATGTAAAGAAAACAGTTTTATGCATCTCATTTAATAATATAAGATAAGATTAACACCAAAACAAAAAAAAGCATCTAAAATACAATGATAAAATACTCAAGGCTTTTAGCTACTATTTTTCTATCTTTATTTGCCAAAAATAAATACAACAATCGCTTTCTACGTAATTTTTCACACTTTGTTCAGTTATTGTCTTAATAAAAAAACAATAATTTATTCCACGGTAGTAAAAAACACTTAATTAGACAAAACATAAATGTTTGTAATTGTTTTGCAGTTTCCGTTGTTTATTCGTGTACTATAAAGCTGTGGCTTTAACTTTGTTGTAACTATTCTTTTCACTAATAGAAAATATATTACATTTTTATTTTTAAACTACCTTTACGCATCGAAACTCGTAATAAATTACATTTGCTTGTTTGCATTAAAATGTATTAGTATTTTAAGTTTTATAAGAAACAGTTAAGTCTATTGCATATGTGTTGGGAAGCTTGAAAACAAGCATAATACCTAATTTTGTATTTTTCCATTAGATAAAAATACATTATTTTAATTACATTTTATATAAGAATTGAATCTTTTGCTTTGTACTATAGTGGACACAGACGCTCTGCACAAGGCGTACCCGCCTATCCCTTATGGCTCATATATTAAAAGGTAGCACCACACGAGTTCAATAAAGGTTTAAAATATATAACTGTATCGATTTGCCATTTTGTGGTTATTATTTATAGTTCAATCCGTTTTACACTGCAATTGTAATTGTTAGGAAGTTGTCAAGTTAAAAGCTAAAATATATGTTCTGTGCATGGAAAGTAAACATAAAGGTTTGCGACTTGTACAAGGAAAAAGAAATGGCATAAATTTTTAAGTGACTCAATCGAGTTCTTACGATATTGGATTTTAGAATTTTGCTATTTTTGAAAAGATTCTGAGTGATATATCTGTAAAAAGCAAGAGTTTAAAAAAAAAGCGTTAAACTTTTAATAATCATTTTTCTTTACTTTTAAAATACATTCAACAGTCGATTTACACAAACTTTATTTTGCTTGCACATTGCAGCAAGTAAGCATTTCATTGTGTATTTATTTTATCCAGTGTCTAAAAAAAACTTTTTTATTCTTAGATTTAAAAACTGTGCAGTTCGTATCACTGTTCAAAGATCTTTCGTCACATCATTTGTCATTCTGCATAATTGCAAAAAAAATGTAGAAAAAAACACAACCATAAAAGTTGTAATATTTGTATCTAAATCTTTTACTGTTTAACTAAAAAAAAAAGATACATTTTTGTGCTAAAATGCTGTTTTTGTTCATTGTATCACATACTAATATGTTTGATAAATTTTTAATGTTAATTTAAGAGTACAATAGGTGTTTATATTTTTTACTTCTTTCTTAAACGTAACATATGTGCTCAAACTATGGTTGGATTGAATTATTTATTATATGATTCGTAGTATTTAACTAAAAACGTAACAGCTTATATGAGCGTGTTTTTACATCTTATAAATATTGGTAAACGCTAAATCTGTTGTTATGGATGCGTGTACAAACTGCATATCTACCACTACTTTATTTTGCCAAAAGATTTGGCATCCTTTTTTTTAAGTTTGTAACACGAAGATGATATAGCTATTTGGATCTACGTGCAAGTATAAGTATCATTTGTATTGTCCAAATTGTAGCAAGTTTAGCAATGACATTTAATCTAGTATTTATAAACATAACTACAGAAATTTATGCTTGTGATTTTCTTTCATAGATGTGTGCACCATGAGATTTACAACGATGATGCAGACATAAAAATTTCTTAGGCATACAAAAAAGGTTTTACGCAATATAATTTTTTTTTTTCGGTATTTTTTACAAAATATTATTACATATATAATGACTATCTTTTCCTTTTAGTGTATAAAACTTTTTTGTTAATAACTATAATATGATAAGTTCACTTTCATTCCCCAGCAAAAAGGTCTGTATTAACAAAATGTTTTAGTAAAATAATTAGAGTGCATATTATAGTATTTTTTCATTTTTGTTTACTTCAACCAAATTCTTTTTAGAATATCTTGGCCATTGTAAAAAAAAAACACAATACTCTAATAAAAATTATAGATAGTGCTTTATGAAAGATGACAGCCCATCTTGGCTGCTAGATACATGTAGCAAAACTAACTTGGTTGAACCAAAAATTGCTAGAAAACTTTTAATCTTTTTTTACATACTATTATCGTACTCGTTCGTCGAAAATATAGCCCAATATAGTTTAATTTGTGCAATACGGTAAAATTCGTATAGCTTTACTAAGCAAATTTACAACGCAATAAAAAAATATGTGGACGAAGAATAGTTGCGCTGCGACTCTACGCTTATTGAGACATTTAGGTCGAAATCCTATAATTGCTTTTACGGCAAAAAGTACATGCATATTATTCCGCAACAATAATTGGGTATGCGATTCATATAAATATGCATTTACATTCAATTTTTGCGATTAAAAGGTCACAAAAAATCATTATTTTTTAGTATAATATGCGCAATATTTCAGAAATGCAGAAATTGGTAGCTAAAGTGTAAGACTTTGCGTTTTTTGTGTATTTTAATTGCATTGTTATAAGCCCGAGCATTGTAGTAACATCAATAAATGGTTTTTCCACATAAATTTTTACCCAATCGATTTATAAAAGCACAAGTCTCTATTTATAGCTTTCTGTGCTTTATGCTGTATGCGCTTTTCGATTTTTAAGATTTTGTAAATAATTTTGCAATCAGGAGGCACGTTTTCTCTAGCTTAGTAATTTTCGCATGACTTATTTATCTCTACAAACAATTATTGTGACTTTTTTTACAGGTACATTAATTTCCTTAACAAGACACGATAAGTGCAAAAAAAAACGTTTTTCCTTCTTTCGCTAAAAAAGTTTTTCAGCATTTAATTTTGAGTTGATCTCTAACCGGGTATCTTTTTTTATGAGTTTATAATTTTTTCCAACTAGAAAAAATATGGAAAATTATACTATTAACGGCCACATGAAAGAAAGTTTGGGAGCTTTATCCTGTAATACTTTCGCTTAAGAAACATATTGTAAAATAAAATCAAGCCAAAGCTTCTCTATACGAGTAGCACCGCTGTATACGTAACAAGTCCATAGACTTAACCATGGTTTGCACCAAAATAAAAAAAAAAATCACCGATACTTTTATGCTGTTTTCTAAATTTTTTAGTGTTTTTTTATTGAGATCAAATTAATTTTGTCTTTTTTTTATCAAAAAAAAAAAACAAAAAAATAACATCAAAATATTTACAATTTATGTTTTTAATGTTTAAATTAAAATCACACAAAATCAAAAATAAATTTTGGAAATAAAAACAGTCCTAAGCGCCATTTAAGCGTATGGTTCATGTAATACAATCATAAAAATTTCGCTATCTAGCATACAGATTACAAAAAGGCTTTTTCAATATTTCTAAAAAAGTATAAATACAAATGGTTTTAAATCAAAAAGGGTTTTGAATAGTTAGTAAAAACTACAATTTTACTTTCTTATTGGCAAAATTAGTATTTGCTGTGTTTGAACAAGAAGGAAGTAATGTTTTTTTAAAAGTAATTTTTTTTCCGCAAGCCTGTTTTCCAAAATTCATTAAAATTACGGCCAAAAAAAAAGGATAGTAAAGCAGACAAGATTTGCCGTGGTGTTTTACACTGAATTCAGCAGCTTTTTTTTCTATAGAGGGGGTAGGCGAAAGCATAAACAAACACCTAAACGAAAAAAAATAAATTTTTCCTTGATAAATTTTCTCAAACAATTTTGGATTTTTTGCAAAGTGTTTTTGTTGTTTTCTAAGGGTTGGTAATTTTTTGCTTCCCTAAAATCAGGCGCAAATATTTTTTGCGTATGGAGATGTGCCCGCCCTCTTTCTCGTCCGTACCTTTTACTGAAGCGAAATGGTAATTGCCTTTGAAACAATACGAAAATTTAGGTGTGCCTTTTGGTCATTTTTTTGCTTTTTTATCTATCAACCTTTTTTTTTTGTAATATGAATGTAAAATTAAAAATTGTTTACTAAAAGAAATAAAAAATTATATGCTAGAGCCTTCATGTTTATACCTAACACAAAAAAATTACATAAAATTTTCGTCGTGTAAATATTTTCGTCTTCCGTAATATTTGCTATCAATAAAAAAATTCATCATCCGACAAAGCCAAAACTTCGTTTTTTGCGTCTGAAAAGATAAAAATAATCAAAACACTAAACCTTTTGGTTTTTTTGAAGAAAAAAATGGTACAAAAAAAATACTACTATTTTATAGATAAATTCTGCTTAAAAATCAGTTTAAACGCACGAACTACTCCAAGTATCATGCACTTACCCGGAATCAATTAGCAGAAAAAACTTTGCATTTAAATAATATTTTTTTAATATACATGGTTGTATATTAATGCTATATTGAACCTTTTACTTCCTTTGCAAAGCATATTATTTTTTTCATTACAAAAGAAAAAATAAATGTGTTATTATTTGCGATTAAATCGAGTTAAAATAGAATAAATGGTCTTTTTTGCATGTGATAATAAAATTTATATTCCATCTTTATATAATATGTGCATTTTTTTGTGCTATAAATTACGTGAAAAGAATACCAATTTATAGAGAATTACAGCTAAAAAAAATCTACGAATGGCATAATTAGATAAAAAACAAGTTTTGCAGAACCAGTAAATTTAAAAAATAGTTTTTTGTATTTCCAGCATTTTAAGGAGGCATTACAAAAAACCTAACTTGGTGTTTCTTTGACTGCTCCTCGTAAATATAGAAAAACTATATTTCAGTTTTTTAAATTCAATTAACTGTTTCTCTTAAAACTGTTTTATAGACAAAAAAGACACGCCTATAGGTTTATCATATACTATAATAGTGTATAAAACAACATTGCAAGTTTTTACTACAACAGAAAATGTGTATATAAGTCAATTTAATAGTTTATAATAAGACAGGAACGCATAGAAAAAGCGTGGTTGATATAACAAGGATATACGTACAATCCAAAGACTTAAATAAAACGATACAACACATGAACAAGCACAAAAAGTTTTTATACGCTATATAGAAGTATGAAATGGCAAGAGTTTTTGCAATCTGTTTTAAACTGAAAACAAGTGTTTTTTGATATCTCACAAGAGTTAATACAAATAAATAGGAATTAAAGCCCTTTTATGATAGTTTTGTCTTTTTTGATTCTTTAGTTTTTTTCTATCGTGTAAAATACGTTTTATGTATTTTTAAAAAAAAGAAGGGGGGTCGAAATCTTTTTTTTTTCTCTTTTTTGGGTTGACTAAAAAAAAAGTTTAGGCAACGCTGGACTAGGCTTTTGATTTTGTATTTCCCTTATCCCAAAATATTTAGTAGTATTCTAATGTTTCTCTTTGTGTTGTGATAAGTTCGATATATATTATCATAAATAAACTCATAAATCATATTAAATCCATCTGTTGGATTACGTTTAAATTCTAGATCTGAGACAACCATATTTTTATTAAATTGGATACTTTTAAAATAGCCCTTTGACTGTAGACTGTCTATTTATTTGCTTTTTAACACTAGTATTGCAACATTCAGCTTATTCTATATTTGATTGTTTTCTTGTTCCCTGTATTACTTTTGTTACTTCCTTTTTCAAATTAACGTCATGTTATGCATGGTTCATTTGCCCAGGTATTAATAGTCTGTTTCTTCTTTATTTCTTTTTTTTTCTGCTTCTTAAGTTCAGGTTTTTACTTCTCTTTTAATAGTATACATTTCTCTTTATGTTTTTTTTTATCTCAAATAGCAGCATTTCTTTTTTTATTATGCCTCTTTCTATAATTTTTTAGTTTTTGTTCCTGTTAAATTTTTCTTTTAAAGTTCAATTTTTTGTGTCCTCTGCTTTTTCCGTCTTTAACTTTCTCACTATACATTCTTACATTTCTTGTTTATCATTTTTTTTTATGATATTTCTACTTGTTCACGCATTTTTGCTCTTTGACATTTTTTTACTAACTTGTTATTGTTTTCTATTGCATTCTGTTTCCATCTTCCTAAATACAAGAAATTTTTTTGTTTAAAACAGTTTCTCTAAGATTTCTTATACAACCGTCCTATTCTATTGGGTTCGAACTGTAAGTCCAGCTTTTCAAAATCCAGCATCGTCGTCTTCTGTATTTTAAAGTACAAAAACTTGCTTTACATATGCCATGCGTCCATTAAAATTTTTCTTTTTGTGCCTTATTTATTGTCGCGCGCTGTTGGTGAATCATGCCGAACCGAAAGTTTTTCTGGAAAATAGATAAAAAAACACAAAAGTACTAGAATTTTGACAAGTTGTTATGCTTAACCATAATAATCTTATTTATACAGTTGTTTTTTTATTTTCTAAACATTTTTTTTTTACGATTTTAGCTTAAGTAGGGGGGGGGGGGCTAAAAAAACAAAAAAACAACTTAATATATATTATTTAAAGTAAAAAAAATTGTTTATAAGACACTTAAAACTTTGTGAACTATTTTCTCCCTAGTTATGTTATTGATTTACAAAAAAACTGCATTTCATATGCCTTATCCTCGGCTTGGCATAGAAGAATGACAATGCGCGCAAATTGAGCTAAAAAATGTACCTTTTTTAACTCTTTTTTATACGTTTTATTTTTCTTAAGCTTTTTATTCATCTATCTTGTCACCTTTTTCACCTTTTTCACCTTTTTCAATTTTTTTTTTTATTATATTTCTCCTTGCCTGTTTTAAATTTTTTTATGCCTTTTTGTCTGCTCTTTCTATCGCCGGTCTCATAGCCTATTTTTCAAATTCGTTTACCTGTGCCAAAATATTTCCTTCGCAAAAAAATTCTGCGTTTTCTAGTAAAATTGAGCAGTATAAGCAACTTTTCATTACTTCTTTTTATTTTCAGTTTTTTGACTTCAAAATTTAGTTTATAAAAAAGGGCAGTTTTTTATACTTTTTGACAGCTAATTTTTCTGATCTGCTTATTTAAAAACGTGTTCTTTGGAGCGTCTCTAATTTCATAAATAAGCGTTAAGGGCTGCTAAATCGTGACGTGTAAATGATATTGCTCATCAATATTTTTTTTATGTCATTTTTGACGACCATTTACTTTTCTGCAAAACAGTAGTGATTGAACGTCTAAAAAAAATTAGGCGTTGTGATTGTGATGACTTAAACGCTTTTTCAGCCCGTTTGTAAACACCTAAGACAATTATTAAACAAGAGTGTCTTTTTCCTATCCAAAAGGACGTTTTTGATATGAAGTAAAATGCAGAAAAACTTTTCTTTATATTTTTTTTCTTAGGGCGCGAATCCAAAGCAACCGGTATCATTTTTATAAGCACTTAGAATAAAAATAAGAGGATAACAGTATAAAAAAACAAATTAAAGTATGTAGTAATAAATCATTATAAATTAGGTAAATACGGCTAGAATCACTATTTTTTTTTGTGTTTTTCGTAAAGAAATTTGTTTATCTTCTTCTTTTTAATTAGTTAAAGTAATAAACATTAGCGTGTAAAGTACTAGAAGAAACAGGTTTTAACATAACTTGCTCCGATTAAAGTCTAAAAAATACAATGCTCAAAAACAAAGTCAATATCTTATAAAGACTAAAGAATATACTTTTGTTTTGATTAAGCGCTTTGTTGGGCTAAAATTCATTTAGTAGCTTTTAGTTACAGAGATTTGTTATAAAATATATTAATTATAGCAAAATTTTACATATATTTTATTTTTAGTATGTAAAAATGCCATATTGTTTTTTTTCGGTGATTTTGTTTTTGTTTAAAAATTGACAATCGTTAGAAAAAATGATTTTATTTTTTTTCTGTTAAATACTTTTGACTTATTAATTTTTTTTTATAATTTTAAAAAAAACAACTTTAGTTTAAAATCCCTGTTTTACAAGTATATACAGTAGCAAATTTTCTGAATTTATTTTAAAGTTAATTTATTTTTGCTAACAAGGAATCTATCCCTAAAGAAAAGCAAAATACCTTCGGTTTTTGTTTCTAAGCGCAAAAAATATTTCCTTATTTTTATTCAGACACGATCATAATACTTTTTCGGTAAAAAAACACGCATTTTATTGACTTAAAAAACGTTTACATAAAACAGCGATAAATACACGAACGTTTTGTACGTGAAAAACTTTTAATCATTAACATAAGCACCCGAATAATTAAGAAACCCCTTTAAGCTACTAGTTTATGGCTGTATTCCACTTCTATTATTTAAGGGCCTCAGTAGAGACATTTTTTTTGTCGGCCCCATTTGAGACGGGGGGGATAACTGGACTTTTACTAAAAAGTTTTCACTCTGTAGTACGTATTTTTTTTCACAAGATTCTGAAGAATCTCAAAATAAAATTTGGGAATATTTCGGATCAAATTATTTATTTAATTTTATAAACATAAATCGTAAAAAAATTATTTTTATATTATTTGTAAAAATATAACATAAACCATACACTCAGTATATGAATTGAATATTTTTTCGTTAAATAGCAAATTAAATGCGAACTGTAGAATTCGACTGCATGAATATTTTATAAGTCTTAATTTGCCATTCAGGGCCTTATTTTTTTTTATCTTCTATGTTTGAAAGAAACTACTTGAATGAGTTGATGGAATTTGCGATATTAATAGAGATTTCTCTTAGCTTTTAAAGCTTTCAAGCATATCTTTGACCCGCAGATAATACATCTGACTCTTTTATAACTTTTACTATTTCTAAGGACAAATCGCGTTTATAACCTCCTAAGCAAACTATCTTTTCATTTTAAGAGCTATGATCCTAAATATTTTCCCTATGGTCAAAAAACAATATAGAGTAACTGAGTGGGAAACTACTATTTAAAAAAATATAATTTTAAAACCGCATGTTATTTGTTCCGAATGATAATCTTAAATTGGTAACTTGTTTTTTATTTCTTAAATCAATTCCTTTTTTGTATATTATCATAAAAACTGCACTTTCCGACCCCGATTTATTTTTTTATCATTAGGGTTCGGAGTTATACTAAATATTACGAATATAGAATATCTAATAATTATCAATCTAAATATTCGAATACAAAAAAAAAAATTATATAAATACAAAAAAAAAACGTTTTCAATGGATTTTGAATTTAATTTTGTTAGTGTATAAATACTCTTTTTGCTAATTTACGTTGAAAAAAAACAAAAGTTTGATGTCGCATACTTTTTTGAAAAACTCTTTAAAACTGCAATAGTCGGGTATTTTTAACAGGTATACAGATATTTAGATACTAAAAACAGTACTCTGACACTATTTGTATTTACAAATCACATTTATAGGCTTTTTCGCTACCTAATTTGCACAAATGTTATGCTTTAAAGTTGCTGAGTAAATATTTCACTATATAAATCCAGGCAAAAACAATTTGCGAGAAGGGTTATCATTACATCAACACCATTCTTTTCCCTCAATACGCACCGTATCATAAATATGTAGTTTTATACCTTGATTTGTATATATAAGTTAAGACAAAAGAATTAGCAAATACTAAATAATTTGGATATATTTTATATCAATATTTATTTGTCAACTAGCGATTAAATGTTTTAATAAAACCCTACACATATTTTTTAAAAGAATTCGAATGCATCAAAAAAGTTCGAATAATTCGAATATTCGAATAGTCGAATTATGAACCCTGTTTAAGATGGATTAATACATAATAAACTGATTAAAAATAGAGATTTGTAAAAACTTCTACTTTATAGGGGCTTAATAAAATATATCATAAAAATCGTTACAATAAAATATATAAGTTTTTTTGCTATCCTACTAAAGATAGCGGTAAAAAACTAATTAAGCCTCCCATTAAACTGGGGTAAAAAATAAAGCCCTAATGGAGGGAAGGCTATACAAAACTAATAAAAAAAACACGAAGTAAATAAATAAAGTTTGAAAACTTTAGATTAACAGACCCATACCCTAACCACAACCCTATCCCCTAAATATAGCCTCTTGTCATATTGAACCACTTCTAAGCGACAATTCTGAAAGGACTAGCTTGGAGGATGGAGGGCTAGGGTTAGAAATGGGGATGGGGGAAGGTTCATTATTTATTATAAAAACAATGTTTATTATAAGTTTTAGTTTATGATCGTATCCCCATTTTTGATTTTGGGCCCTTCGGTAGGGACATTTTTTTGTCTACCCCAATTTAAGGGGGGGGCTAAACTAGTCTTTTACCAAGATAGCATATAATTACTTTTCATTATAAGTTTTAGCTTACCTTGTCTCATTGAAAAAGATTTTTTATATTACGCCCAAGATTAAAACTTTCAGGATGCTATCCTCCCCGTAATTTAGGGGAAATTATAGATTTAAAAATTATTAACAATCTTTAGAGATCTGCTTATCCGCCATAAGCAAAAATCTACCATTTTTTTGCGTAAGAAAGGTGTATTAATAAATTTTTATATCATTGTTACTTATAATTTTTCCTTTAATCTTAACTTGTTAAACTTAGTAACTAATGCGAGTTCCACTTAAAAACTCTGCGTGTGGGCGAACTCATTATATCCATGATCATATTGTTTGCTTGGAGCCTAAAGTTTGATATACTTCTTGTTTTTTCTATTAATGAATAAAATGTCGCCACGAAATCTTTATCGCACTTATTGTAATAGAGAATTAATCTACTCGCCAGTGTATATTCGCACCAATTATCCGATGGGTGAAATTCTG
This sequence comes from Agrenia bidenticulata, assembly GCA_034694785.1. Taxonomy (NCBI): domain Eukaryota; kingdom Metazoa; phylum Arthropoda; class Collembola; order Entomobryomorpha; family Isotomidae; genus Agrenia; species Agrenia bidenticulata. Next base: position 18,053 of record JAQFYM010002386.1, read on the forward strand.
CATATGAACAAGCGTTTAAGATGTAATTGAAATCATATGCATAACTTTCTATATATCTTTTTCGCTTATTAATATACTTAATCAAATAATTCTCTAAACATTTTTCGGTGGATTGTTTAAACTGTTCTAGTTTATGAAAACATAAAATGAATATTTTGAATAATAATTCGGTGTAATCTATATAAACTTCAAGATAAACCTTTTTTTTATACAATGATTCGCTATATGTCGTAACCAACTCTTTAACCATTAAATCTGCCCCATAATTGTTCGCTAAATTGTCTTCTAAATCGTACTTTAAATAATCCACACAACAATCCACTGGATCATCTAATAAAGCATACTCTATATATACCTCAGAATCATTCGTTGAATCATCCGAAACTTCGAACTCTAAATCATCCAAAAGATCGAACCCTAAATCATCCTCCAAATCATCCTCCAAATCATCCTCTAAACTGTCCTCTAAATTGTCCTCTAAATTGTCCTTTAAATCATCTATTACATCTACCTTAGATTTGTCACATAATTTGCACTTCAATTGGTCTTTATGAAATAAACAAATATTAACCTTCACTTCATCGCCTTCTTCTTCAATCGTTATATCCTTATCTGATTGTAGATTCCCATCATTTTTAAATTTGTTTGTATATGAAGACTCAAGTTGATTAAATAGTTTCATCATTGGCTTTTCCATTGTTTGGTGCGATAAAACGATTTTTAAGCAAATAAAGCCAATTATACATGAAACATCACTCATGTAAATTATCTGGTTTTTAAAATTAAAATAATCAGTCAGAGAGTCATATTCATGATGTTCCTTTTCTTAAAGATATATTCATCTGCATTTATGGGATCACCTAAGCCTAATATCTTGACAGCATTTTTCTTTAAACATCTCAGTATTTCTTCTCTAATGCATATATCTGCACCATTTACCCCAATACGTTCCAGTAATCGTATTAATACAATTAGTATACTATTTGTTAAAGTCTTGACATTCAACTCCACGTTTTGCACTGTGAGTTCTTTAAAAAGATTTACTTTGATACTTGGGAGCCTACAAAATATATATGAAGACAACGGATTCATATATAATTGTTGTTGATTGAGTTGACCTTTAGTTTGCTCATGCCTATTCTTCTTTACGATAAATATTTTATCCATTATTTGATAAAGATCTATGCCATTTTTCAGAATTCCTCTATGCTGTAAATTAATTTCATCACACATTATTTTATTTGGATTGGATTCTTCGCAATCGTAACCACCTGCTATATCCGTGCCATTTAAACTTTGCATTGTAAAAATAAACAACATAAAAAACAATGTCTTATTGAGTTTTGATCTTTGAGCATATTCCAACTTAAAATTGCTATCCATATGTGGGTAGAATACTCAGTTTTTAAATAGAGAAATTTTTCTTATCGTTGATAAAAAATATTTGTAAATTAAAAAAAAATTAAATATTTGTTTTACAATTACTTTTTAAATTCGAGAAAATAATAATTATTCTATTTAAATCGAATTCTAACACATTCTGTTTTGTCAAAACGCGTTGATAAGAGATAACGATATCTAAAATGCAACGCAGAAATGCAAAATATTATGAAATTATAATTGCGAGACATTATAATATAGCAATAAATATATAAATTTGAACTTTGCCGTTTGATTCAATGATTTTATTTAACTGTGTTTTGTTTTTATTTCATAATTTCAATTTAATTTTATTATTAATTCGGATTTTGAAAGAATGCAATCTGGTGCATCAAAATGCCGAAAATAAAAATGCTTAAATCAGATGATCACTGATAAAGTGATCAACATTTGGCTTATTTTTTATATTTGGCTTAGTTTTTAGATTGATAACATAATGGACACAAAACAATAATATACAAAAATTTGTATTTATTTTTTTAATCAATAAAAAACTTGCAGAAAATAGTCTAAAATCGAAAATTTTATCAAATTTATAGCTTTCCACCCTCTATAAGTATATTTACAAATGTTATTAATATACAATAAAGCTATGTGATATTTTTATCGTGGCTTCATTTTACTTTGAAACTGTTGTACCTTGATTTTTTGGCATTATTATTCCCAATTTTTTGAAATTCCAATTTTTTACAAAATGAAATCCGAAAGATAAAAAAACTAAAGAAGTAAAAAAATTTTAATTTTAAAATTTAAATAACACACATTCATAAATTAGTATTTTCTTTTTAATTAAACAAAAAAAAAATACTTGTACGAATAAATAATAGTTTGTAAGAGCAAAACGTAACAATGATTAAAGTTATTATAAATAAGCGCCACTAATACAATAAGGCGCAAATTTAAAATTTAAATGTAACATCTAAATATAATCTTACATTTTAAAAATAGTTAAAGTGTTATAAAAAACCAGAACTGGTCTAATATCAGAAGATTTAAAGCCTAATGGTTTAACTCAAAAGATTCCTTTTCTCTGGCGTATATTTAAAATCTAATACTATTATTATAGAATTGATGTATAATACATAATTGATTTTATATTTGTACAAGCCAAATATAAAATAAGTATTTTTTTGGATTAAAAAATTCTATAAAAAGCGGCAGGAGTGAATTCACCATGCGTGGATTGACGCTTTTTTTGCAGACAGCCAATAAAAAAAGGACAATTATTTGCAAAAAAAAGAATTCGTTTTATAATTTGTGGCAATACGTATAAAAAACAGGGGTATCGAAAAACAAATGCCAAATCTCCATATATAGCCATATCGTATATAGCTATTATGAGGGCAAATATTACTCATATTTTTATATGTATGACTTAAAGGACTTTTTTTTGTGGTTATATGTCCCTTTCTAAAATTTTTATTTTATTACGAAAGATAAAAAAATTACGACGAATGCACAATTTTTGTTTAAAAATTCCTTTTTGCAGTGATTTTATGTGAATTTGTCTCTGCCAATGTAAGTCAGCGCTTCTTACTTGCACGGAATATATAAGAAAATATTTTTTTTTGTAAAAGTCTGTTTTTAACCTTATCTAGTATTTATTTTAGCCCAACATTTCAATTTAATTTATGTTAATATTTATTAAATTAATTCTTATATTTCACGTGTAGTTTTTGCCTGAGTAACAAATTTAAAGTAACATACACTTTGTAAAACTGCATCTCTGTAACAATAACGCATAAAGATATAAATAAGTACAAATATAATAAAATTATATTTTTTGTTATGCTTGATGCATAATACATACCAAACAACAACGGAAACAAATTTAAAAATGTAATAGAAGTATGATATGGAAACTAAAACCCTTATATTGTGTAAACGTTTTTTTATTATAAATATTTTTGTAACTGTTTTTTCGTACAACAGGCAAAAAACATGTTAGAATTAGCCGATAGCAATAAAACCAAAATCATCAAGATCTTTTATTCGTTTATAATTCTTAATGGGAAAATTTCACGAATAAGCTTATAAACGTAAGCTTATAAAACAGAAATAATTTTTTTAACGGACTGTAAATAAACAGCATATTTAAAATTTCTTGTCCTTTTTTTTCTGTACAATAATCAATAAATATAAAACCAAAATGTATAGCCATGATACATCCATATCATATTAGTACGTCTGATTATAGCATGTCTAAAAGCACAATTATATCAATAGGGTTTTACATTTTTATAGTTTATAAAAACACTTTTTAGTATTTTAAACGATAATTCTCTAAAATTGCTTTTTTTCGGAAAATGTAAAAGCCGATTAACCTTATTATGGCTATACTGTATTCGAAAGCTTGACCATTACATAGTATTTTATTAATCATATTATAAATAAAAAAATTTGAATCTAAGCTAAATGATATACTGTCGTGACAAGCTACATCAAAGTTCTTAAATGTGTATGTCATAACCATTTTTGTTAAAAATATATAAATTGATCGCAAATGGGCAAAATTTTCATGTAAACGAACTATTAAGTAAAGCAAATTTTGTAATATATACCTTTATTTTCAAAACGAGTACTTTAAATGGGATCTTACTGACAAAAACTATAGTTGTTGTAAAAGATGCGCTTAATACTATGTTTTTACAAATAGAAAATTATAAAACTTAATTTTGAACTGTAAAAAAATAGTTTCATTGTAGGTTTGTTGGTATAGAAAGTGAATTGTCTACATTTTGTACCAGTTGATGCAACTAGTAAATTTTCGCATGGCATCATGCCTTTAGTAAAAAAAACAACGAAAGTGTATTTAAGTGTGTAGTGTGCACGCAGAAGAGGTCAAAGAAGTTTGTAGAAACACATTTTGCCATAGGCTGTGTTAAAATGACAAAAGATTTTGTTTATTTTAACTAATATGAGTATTGTTATGTAGTCAAACAGCTAAACAAACACAGCAAAACAAGCAGGCACTATTTTTACAACAGCAATAAAAAACCGCAAATGCATTTTTAGTTTAAAGAACTATATAAACCCTGTTTCTCAGTCCGTTAAGTTTTTGAAAGGTCAGTTATACGTTTAATCAAATTTTATGCACGTAATTTTAACTGCACTCTTAAAGATAAAACGTAATATTGCTATTCTAAAGAATGAATTTACTTCGTAAACTTTTAAAGCTAAAAAGTAGCGTCGTAAACTAGTACTTTAGTTTTTTTTTTAGCGTGAGTTATTTTTTTATAGCTGAGTTACAAATAAATTTACTAGTTTTACACAAGTTATACTAACTTTAAAAAGTAGTTTATAATGTCCCATTGGTGTTTAAATTAATTTCTTGTTTTTTTCCTAGTAGAGTTTCAAAAAAAGTTTTTTTACAAGAAATTAAAAACTTGCTGGCTACATCCAATTTCTCGCATGGTTATAGATTTAATTTACCGGGCTATAAATCTAACAGTAATTGAAAAAAAAAATTTAGTACTTAAGGAACAACTTTTTGAGATTACAATATTACATTTTTTTATGTTTTTAAAAATAATTAACATACACTGATATTGTAGTTTATAAACACTGCAAACATTTTTCTTTTAGGTAGCTTCTAATCAGTGGCGTAGCCAGGAATTTTTGTTGACCAGGGCTAGGTAGTGTTTTTTTTGCAAATATGGCCTAAAAACTTGATTTATATCGTAAAAAATCTTAATTATTTTTTTTCGAATTTTTATATGTTACTTATTTTTTATTTTAGATTTTTTTAGCAAAAAAATCTCTGCACAAAAATAGACCCCCCCTTTAATTCAAGCGCAATTTTTTTACAGGGGGGCTTGAGCCCTCTTAGCTGCCCCCCCCCTTCCTACGCCACTGCCCCTGAAGTTTATCCTCCCACGTCGGTTTCATACTGTGCACAGTTTTAGTGATATCACAATATTTATAGCCATTTAGGGAAAAGCCTATGCGTATAATACTATGAAATATTTATTATTCCGTTACTAAATTTTAGTTAAATTTTAGTTTTTAATACAATTTTTGTCTATTTAGTAGGTTAAAACCCACCCTCCCCGTATAAAAAGGGCTCAGACAATACATCAGAAAAGAAGGGGTTAATATTTCAACAAGTAGCGAGAATATCCAAAACGTTTATTTACTTTGTCAACCTTAATTTTACCGCATAATTATCTTTTAGATTATAACATTTGTATTTTTTGTGTTAATACGTTAACCCTTGTGGCAAACGATTTTTTGATATTGAACTTTTGCGAGGCCCGATTTTATTGAGAAAGCTCTAGGCGTGTCTTTTTTTCAGAAACACGCGTTTCTAAAAAACGTTTTTGGCTAGATGTGTTTCTTAAAAACGTTTTTAAAAAACACTTATGTCTTTTTATTGTTCAAAAAACGTTTTCGAAAAACGTTTCCACATAAAAACGTTTTTTCAAACCCTTTTTTGTCTTTTTAAAACACAAAAACGTTTTTCTAAAACGTCTTTAAGAAACAGTTTTTAGAAACGGAACACTTTCGTCTTTTATTTCGTGTGAAAAACGTTTTTCGGTGTTTTTCAAAAACTGTTTTTTCAAAAACAA
>JAQFYM010002387.1:0-24050 GCA_034694785.1 Agrenia bidenticulata
TATCATCAAATGTAAAGCCTGGTTACGGGTCGGCATTTTTTTGTATCTATAAGAAAATTTAGATTAATATATAAAACCAGCAATATGCAAGTTTCGTATATTTTCTTCACTGTTTTTTGGCTTTAAAAAAGTCATCAGATAAATTAAACGCTAGTTATTTATACTGGTTTTGCGTTGTTTTGCCTACAGTAACATTTGCCTAGTTTTTTTGTTAATATATTTATAATTATTATAATACTAATGCTTTAAAGATATTTAAAATGTCTTTGTACGCGTGTAACTCATAGCGGTGTTCGTGGAAAGAAAATACTTCGTAGCAAAACAGAAGTAACGCTGCAACAAAGCATACATAAATTAGCACTACACATTTTATAGAAATAACTATTTAATATAATTTATCTTTTACTTAAGCGCGCAAATGCCAGATACTCTACGGCCAGTCAAGAATATCATGCAGAAGAAGGGCGCCGGATAGCTACAATCGCCTCTGTTAGTATGAGATCCTTTTACGCGCTGCATGCAAATAGTTGTGTGTAAAAGAAAACAATTAATATGCGCCTGGTTAGAGTAAACTTTTGACAAAAAACTGTATAAAAACTACCACAAAAAGCACTGTATAATAAATCCCATTTTTGATTAAACGGTGAAATTAAGTAATATCAGTTTGTATGTTATATAAACGTGTGTATTATACACGGCTCTCTCAAGTGTTGTTGTATAAACAAAAATTTAGAAAATTGTTGCTTTGCCATAATATAACTATCCTTTACATATATAATTTGTTTTTTTCTATACTTAAAACGTTTTTTAAAATACCATTTCGCACAAGAGTTAGTTTGATGATCGCTCGTGAGCTATTTCCTAATTTTTGCAGATAAATTAGTCTTGTGATGCATTTTGTACTAAAAAAACTTTGTCAAGATCAATATTGACACCTAGAACAAGTTCGTTTAATTGTTTCTTGTAATATATATAGTAAGTTTGACGTAAAACAGTATTAAGTTAATACTTTGCATGTTAAAACATGATAACAGCTATTGTATGCGTTTTTATTTTTTGCTCTATAACGGCATGTTTTTTTTGTCCACTTTTGCAACTAATTATATTACTTATAAAAAGTCTTGCGTGAGCTACGTCTGCCGGTTATGTGCATGTGACTGCAATCGAAAATCAATAAGATTCACGTTGTTATAGCCTTGTTTTACACATACGTAATTTTTCGTAAGGTTTTTGTAATTTTTATGTCACTCTGAACGTAAGTATTTAAATTAACCTTCAACACAGAAATATTCAGAGTCAATTTTTACAAACGCTTAAACAGTATATAAATGTACGTATAAGCCAATAAAACGGCCGATCTTTTGTAGATATGTATATGCAGAATTATTCTAAGTTTAACGCAAAAAACAATTTCACTTAAATGATCGTATATCTTGCATACTTTTTTATGATACAGTTACTTCATACTGTGCATATTTTTTTAGTAAAGCATCTAAAACAAGTTTTATATCAAAAACTTGATATTGTACACACATTAATTCTCCTCCAACCAAATGATTTGTGTCTATATTGGCGTACTATGCGCGTGTTTATTATTGCATGGATATTTTGTTAGGTATTTTTTCCAGGCGTTGGAACAGGTTTTTTTTATGGTAAAAAAGATAAAAATATATTTACTTTTATAAATAAATTTATCTTTCTAAAAACCATAGCGTTAATATTTGATTATATACTAAATATTTTTGTGACAAGTTTTTACAAACGAATTTATAACATCATCAACAAAAAGGCTAAATACATAGCACTTGCCTAACTTTTAAAGTCGGCATTTCATGGGACAAAAAGTCAAATATACTGCCAAATAGTAGCTGTAGTGTAAATGCGATTGTAAAAACCTTTTTTTATAACAAAATTCTCGCACACAACATTTTTTTTGTAAGATCATTGCGTTCTTATTACAAGAAAAAGTCTAACAACACCTGCAAGGCTTTAAAACAAGACAGTTTATTCTTAAAATCAACACTATGAAAAAATTAAACTTTTGCCACTGTGCGTGTATTTTACTACAAAAAAAACAAAAGAGTTAATGTTTACTAGTTTTTTTAACAATAGGGCATTTTGCTTGTTCTAAACGGCATAAAAAAACATTTGAATATTTATTTGAGTGTCAGAGTTACTCTTGTGTTGTGACTTGCAATGACAATAAGGTCATGAATACCTAAACAAACGCATTTGTGTATGCATCATGGCAATAATAATATATAATTGCACGACATAAAGCTGCGCACAAAAAATACAGAATTTTATGTTTCTGAATAGACAATGTTTTTATATAAACGAATTTTTTTTTGCAGTAGTGCTGACTACACGAAAAAAATTAAAAAAGGCTTCCCTAGATTTTTTTCAAATAACACCCCTGGTTGTAACTAAAGAAAAAAAACATTTATCTTGATTTTTCTTTCTTTTATTTTATTTTCTTTTCTTTTTATTTGCTTGAAGATTTAGTTTTTTATATAACGAATAATAAAAAAAGTTGCTCCTGACACAATATACACATTTAGTTTGCTCCCGATGCGATTTATATGTATTTTAAAATCCAAAAACAGTTGTTTTGTAGTAAAATAAAAACTTTGTAGAAAATAGCGAAAAGTACACAAATTATCACAGTGTTAGACGCCATTATAGCTACAGACTACCTTTATAGTACATAATTGTCAAAAAGGTAAACTGTTGACTACGATGAATCAAAGTCTTTTTTTATATAATTTTATAATAAAAAAATACTTCTAATTTTTTTTATGCGTGTTTTGTTTTGCCATCTTTTTTATATGTCTACATAATGATATATATTTTTTTTTTGAAATACAAAAAAGAACAGTTGAGATTTTAAATTCGTTTATTATTATCTATAAAGGGTTTTACTTGTTTTAAAGTTACAAATTAAATTTAATATCAATAAGAAAATGTCATAAAAAAATATATTCTATTTTTTTACGACGTGTATAATATGGCAAAGAAGTGAGATTCATCAGTTTGTTATAACCTATATTACGCGCATTTCTGTGTAACTCATTTTATACATCTATACGTATAATAATATAAATTAATAAACGACGTAAAAAATTAGTATATTTATTGAGAAACAACCGTTAGTTATGTATTTTGCGTCTTAACTCTTACTTAATAGTAGCCTATACATACAAACAAACTTTTTTTAAGAACTGTAAATTAGAAAACAAAAAAACGCTATATCGCTGCGAACCTAAAAAGATAAAAAAAAAGTATATTGCTATGATAAAATAATAATACAGACATAATCAAAATGCATAATTCTTGTCTTGTAAGAGTTAAGTATCTACCTTTTGGATAGATTGATTGCCAACAATATTAAAAAACGTACTAGTTCAACAATATATTTCTAAAAATGCTTGTTAACGTGTAAAATCGGCTTTACTTAACGCAAAAATTTCCTCAAAGGAGCCTCCAAGTATTAAAATATCTTTAAAAACCAGGATCTGAGGCGTCCAGACGTATTTGGGATTGAATTCGGAACCGGGCAATTTTGTTAAAAGTAATCCCGATGTCACGTAGTGAAACCGTATATGTAGTAAGAGAGGTCACCCGTAGTAACTTCAACAGACTATAAAAACAATGATTGCAGAAAACATTATCTGCTGCAATCTTGTATGTAGAACATGCATTGTATGCAAGACATGTTTACATACATAGTTTGTGTTGATCAACTGTTTTTCATTTGATACGTACAAATATAAAAGCTAACATGTAAAATGTAGATTTTACTTTTGACGCATAAAAATAAGCAATATTGGTACATTAAAAAGGTTTTTATGTAATATTTGTAATAAAAAATGCAATCAAAATCTTTTTTTTATATAACCTGAATTTATAAAAAATAAAAATAAAAAAGAATATGTTCAATATGCACGTTTTCTAAAACTGCCACATGTGTTTAAAAATATCGAACAAAATAATGATTTTTTAGCGGGTAGCTTTTACTACGGCTGGACGGGTTTACCACAGTGGCGAAAACGTCACATTTGTCAGTAAAAAGTCAAGTAAAACATCAAATTTTCAAAAATGCAAAAACAGATACAATTTGAGTTTTTAACTATTTTTTACGTGTTCATACATGTTTCATATGTATTTAAAAAACGCAAAAATTATACTTTTTTTTATATTCTATTATGCCAGAGTAAATTAAATAGGCTGCAAGTTTAAATACAAACATAATATTACTATAAATAAATAAATAAAACAAAAATAATGCAGCATTAGTAATTCGAGAAGGGAAACCATTAATACGAAAATGACGCATTGATCTGCAAAAACTCTATTTACAACATATAAGAAAACGCTGATACATGCTTAGCCGTGAAACCATTTGTGGTAACTCAGCAAGTATTCCGATCTCTTTTAGATTAATACACTAATACAAATTAGCCAGGTGCCTTCTTGCGCGTTAATTTACGAAAAATCGTCAAAGAAAAAGTTTTTGTAATGAATAGGCCTTACTCTGTGTTTTTTTTTGTTATTTTTATATTGAAATCTAGATGATTATGGCAGAAAAGCTGTAATTTTTGCTTCGAAAGATTCCTACAAAAAATGAAAAGGCTGACGCGTACAACTTGGTATCCAAATGTTAGATTTTATGTGAAGTATTAATTTTCTTATACAGTGTAATTTTGTAGTATATTATTTAAATTGCCAACTACGATCGTTACGGTTACCTTAATTAAAAAAACAGAATTTATGCTTTTTTGTTATGTATATTACATAAATAAACGCAAAAAGCAGTTTGGTTATATTAGATTCTTTATAGGGCATTTTTAACGGTAATTTGCAACAATAATTGTTTGAAAACGTTTGTCGTCTAATAATTATGCAAAAAGCAAATTAAGGAATATGTTTGTTTGTAACATATGTTAGCGTAGATTGCAGTTATTTAACTAAAAAAAATTAAAAAATTTTTACAGGCTGTAATATGACCCAAAAGGTAAATAAACAAAATTTATTTATGTAACTATTGTTAAATTTAAACACGTGGAGCTAAGAACAAATGTATTTTTCATAAACTTTATTTCTAGCCTTGCTGGTTGCAAATTTTTGGATGTTTTTTTTTTTTGTTATCGTTCGTTTTAATTACCGTAAGAAGTATCGTTTGGCTATTTGAATACGTATTAATATTTTTAATAGTAATTTTTTTGTATGTGTTTATACAATATAATATCTATATCTATATTTTGTTTTCTATTTGTTTAAAAAAAGTTTAACTATTGACGTCATCAAATAAAATTGTTTAAGAAAAATTCAGAAAGGTACATAACAACGTTTCAAGTGTTATTTTTTGTACTTTATTCAATTAGTTTTTCTAGTAAAGGCTTTCTATTATATTTTTTTTATAGGAAGCAATTATAACGGCCAGTGTTGGCATAAATACCCGAAAAGTGTTTAAAACAGCGTATCTCATAACATGGGTCCTTTCTTACAAAAATACAATTTGTAGGGCAGTTTGAAAAAATCGAATCGCAGATTGGCACCTGCCTGATTCGTAACAATTTATTTGTTTAAAATATTAAGAACATATTTGCTGCAATTATAACAAATGGGTTGCACGTATGCTTGCAGCTAATAAGTTTTAATGGCGTTTTCGTTTTTTACTTAGATAATTGCGTCATTTTTTTACAAGTATTATTTAGCCGTTTTTTTTCGTGCTTAAATAATAAATACTTATCTCTATTCTTAGGTAGTGGTCATTTATTTGTTTGCATCGTATTTTTAGCCCATGAAATTTATTCTGGCATAATATTATGATTAAATAAAGTATAGGCCTTTTTATATAAATACATATGAAACATGTATGAACAACTACAAAAAAGTGATATAAATTTAGGTCGTTATGAGTTTTAACTTATGGTTATTGAAATATTGATGTTTAATGGTATTTTTTATGACAGATAGACTAGTACACCACAGTGGTAAATTTGTTCAGCGTAGTCAAACTGTTCACTAAAAAGTAAATAACAACGCTTTTTATACCATGTGACAACTTTGGAAATCGTGCATATATACATAGAAACATTTTTATAAAATAGTTTTTTAAATCAGGATTTTTCCAAAAATAGGATTTTTTGTACTTTTTTTAAAATATATGTAACCTAAACGTTTAAAATTCCATTTTGCGTTTGGTTTTTGTCTAAAAGATCAAAAATCTACGTTTTATATTTTTTACGGATCAAATGATTTTAAAAAATACATAACTTCTATGTCATGCATGTTCCACATATAAAAAACGCTGTTTTTGTTTTCAGTACATGAATATTATTATGTAGCGTCTAATTACAACGGGTGACCTCTCTTACTACAGGTACGATCCCACTACGTGACACTTAAAACGAAAAACATAACAAAAAATTGCCGCAACCTAGGTCCACCGAAGACATACTATAAAGAACAAATGCATAACTACCGTTTGCGTTAGAATAATTATACTTAATAATGTATAAAACTTTAATTATATAAAAAAACCTTTTTATTATTTTTTAAATTTTTTTGGGCAACTTTTTGTAGTTCCTAAAATCATTTAAGTGAATTTTTTGTATTAATTTAATTTTCTATATATTTTGCAGAAAATTTTATTTTTGGGTATTCAGGTAGAAAAAAATACAGTAGCTGTTATCAATTTTTTTTACTGGACCTTACTCGACTGCGGCTCAAGCTGGGCCGACACAAGTGTACCCAGGCGTATACAGTTTTTTCTAGACACGACCTGGATCTAACTTTTAATTTATTATAATCGTTTCTACAAAAAATTAAGATATAATAAGAAACGCCTGATTTTATTATAAATTTTAAAGTCCAGAAGATTGAATGTAAAATTAAAGGAAGAAGCTTACCTACATAATACAAGAGATAAATTGTTCAAAAATGCATTTATGAGAAAAAAACATAATAAAGTTTGCTTTAAGCAGGAAGTGCAAAATGAGATGATACAAAAGGCAATGGCTTGTAATGTATCAATGCTACAGATGCGCAGTTATAAAAAAAACTTATACGCCGATTTATTTGAAAGCAATATATCGATAGAAATGTTACAATCAATAGTTTCACATAAAAATCAATAAAGCGTTTACGTGATACACTGCCAGTCTAACAATAAAGCGTGTTTTACGACAGAAAATTATATAAACATACGCAAAAACAAATAATAAACGATTTATCTGCTTTTTATAGCAAAAATTACTTACAAGAAACGGGCTTAAATAAAATATACTGCCCGGAAGACCTACAACAGCATATCGAGCTCTTGGTATTAAGAATAAAACTATGTGTTTTTTAAACAAGATTAATAGATAAACCGACTTTGCAACTGTAATGAAACAAGGCTTACTATTTATAGCTTTTGTAAGTCCACGTATGCAAAAAAAGGCAACAGTATTTTGAAAAAGACTAACAAGCACGCTGTGTTGTTTTAAAAGATTTAATGCATCGTAAAAGAATTACCATAACTTATAAATAGGTTTTAATATTGCATCAAGTTTTTATTGTAGCAGCATCGTGTCGTTTATATACCGTTTTTTAGTTACTACACAAAACAGGTTACACACAACAGTGTTTAATTATAAAAAAAGAATTTTTGCACCGAAAACTTGTAAAAAGTAAAAAACCATATCTTTTTATTAATAATTTAAGATTTTAATAGATATTAATTAACAAATATATACAAATACTGTTTTCTTTTGCAAAAGCAGTTCTGTGCAGTCTGGTGATAACCATGTAAGCATTGCATCTGAACAGTCCTCACAAGAATTTGTGACAACATATATATATGAAACAGTTAAAAATTGCGATATATCCATAAACAGCGCATACACGCAGTTTCACATAAAAAGCAGGTTCTAAGTGCGGAAAACCATTATAAACACTAAGATGTTAACAATATTAATTGTTGGGATATGTGATATGTAGATGCAAGTATGAAACCTTCATGTGATGCTATCGATCATTTGCAACTGTAAAACACAATGAAGACGTTGAAATACATAGCAAAAAGGGTTGTAATGAATTAGACAAAATCATTCTTTTAACCTTACTCGTAATCTATGCACATACGCTATGTCACGTATTTCTATTCCTGAAAAAAGTTATACCACCAAGAAAACAAAAAAAAGGCGTCAGTGAATCTGCAGTACCAATTTAATCAAGCTATGAAAAACGTGACATAAAACTACAACACAAAAAATAAATTTACATGTATAAATAGCAATTTTAAATGTTTTGTAGCAAAAAAAAAAATTGGAAACATGCTTTTGTTCAGGACCCATAAGTTTTTATGTTTATACTGGTAATTTTTTTACTGGTTTTTTTGATAAAGTAAGGAATTACAGATGTAGTGTCATGTTTCGTATAGTTTTATACATGCAAACGTATAAACAGCATACGATTTTCAATACAACTTTATGTAAAGGTTAGTGCAAGAGATGTGGTTGCAACACAAAACCTTTTTCCATTGATGTAAAGTATTCTACAACCGTATATTTCCAACGAAAAAACTTAATGCTAGTTGTTGTACCGTTGGCGTATAAAGTTTTTATATATCAAGTGCTGCAAGATTTAGGTGCTAGGACTGTGCTGCCAGGCGCAATTTTTTTATTAATTTTTTTGGACCGCAACGCTAATTTTCCTTACAGTCTAGTTAGCAAATGGTTTTATTACTTAGCCTGGATCGCTTCTTGTTTGTCGTACGGCGTAACAAAAAACTATTTGTAGTACTTTTTATTCTTCTAATATTTTAGTAGTTCGCAAAGGTATTGAAAGAGCAAAACTTAATGTAAATGACTAAACAGATTTTGATATTACTAATAAGACGAATTCCTGCATGAACAACGACAAATTTGTAGCGTGTAAGTTGTTGACTCGTTTGTACGTCCAGATTTATTTGCATGTAAGCATTTAAATTGTGATATATTTTTTGGTCATGTTAGAACAGATCTTGTAATGTTTAAATGTTCAAGTAACAATACTGTATGGCATCATTGTAGAAATGCTTGTGTAGTTTACATGCAAAAAAAATTTGTAAAGATATTAAAATACAAGGCAGACTTTAATAACAGTTAGACATAAAAAACAGCAATTTAACAATAACAGCTACAGTAAATATAACAACAAAAGCTTATATTTTAAACGCAAATTCCATAAAAAGCATTATGGGGGTTTTTAGTGGCCTCTATTTTAATTTTACATGTAGCAGGTTAGTCGTTGTACATGCAGTATGTAATTTTGCTACCTTTTGCAACCGGCATGTCAATTGATATAAATATAAACCTTTTCTTATGAAACTATAATGGGCACTTATATATAGAATGTAAAAGTCAACATATTAAATTATAAAACCAATATTGATATGTAAACAAAAAGATGTAGCTGTAACATAGTATTGCGGGGATGCAAAAACAAGTTGCACGATCTTATGTTGATTTATACTAAGGATTTCTTCTTTCTTAATTTTTTCCCCCCGCAAAAACAGCCGTAAAATACTGTTGACACGCATGCTTGTTCAATGCCATACGTTTTTACAACGTAGTAAACAAGCAAAGTTTTATGAACACGCAAAACTTTACACAAAACAAAAGGCAAAATTTTTGCTTAATCACTACACTGTTGTTGTGAACAGTAATGACGACATGGGGGGGGGGGAGATAACCTACTATGTTTTATCTGATAAGCAATTTCGCGAGTAGGATTTCTAACTCGTACATAGCTGTGTATCAGAAAACATGTGTTTATTTGACTATAAAAAAAGGATTGCCTATAAGGCTATTGAACACGGTACGTCATGACAGATAGGTACAGAAACTACATCAGATTTAGGCGTTGAATAGGCAAAATCGAGCCAAGGCTACCCTCCTCAATTTTCTAGTATGAAAGGGGAACACTAAAAAAGATTAAAGCATTCGTGCAAAACCTATCTAACACATCAGACACCTAGGCATCTACGGTAACAATGTTACTAGAAATGCATAAACAGCGATATATTGCTAATAATTTGTATATTGTTTTTTATTTGTGATAGTCTCTTTGTTCATAAAGCATACAGTAAAGCATAAAAGATATAGATTAAAAAAGCGATATTACTAGGTATCGCTCTGCAGAAATTTTCGCCAATATGCCACGAAAAGGCCGTAATTATGTCAAAGCTGATAGGGATGCATAATTATATAGTTTGCGCTGTTTAACACATTTTTTGCAGCTCTAAATGCCTTGTATTGCAATACATAGTTTATTATAGCAAAGTGTACATTATTATTGTAACGAAACAAAAGGACTTTTTTTCGACACAGTAAGACGGCATAACCGACGACAGGATAATAAAACAAGGAAATACAAATAACTGTTGCGATGGTTATCCAGGACGTTTGTACATGCTACAAATCTAGTTAAAATTTAGCTAAAGAGTTAATAATTACAAGGATGCTATATTTTCAGTATATTCCAGAAAAAAAAACAAGTTTCAAATATACACTAATAAAAATTGAATATAGTATTAGCAAACATTTGATTATTTGTTTGTATCTTAAAAGATCCTACTAGTAAAACAACATAACCATATTACAGCGTCAACTATATTTCTGCTCCTGCACAAATTTTAATCTGCAGTACAATTAACATAGGCAAGATGTAGTATTACCGCAAAAATACGTGTTTACATAAAGTGCTATATTATATGCATACAAAAAATCGGCAAACAGTAAACTCTTACCTATACTTGACATGTGATATTTTTTGAATATACTTAGTAAAGCTGTAAGCTCTCTTATATTTGAAGAAAAAGATTTTTATAAAAAATATGTGTGAATAAAAATAATTCAAAGGTAATAACTTATATTATTACAACGATAAAAATGTATACGAAAAAAAAGCAATATACTTTTATGCATCACAATACGATCCAACGTACCAAAGGCAATTTTTTTTATATGAAAATTGCCAGGAAAACCAGAAAACTTTTATCACTTGTTATTTACGCAAATAGAAAAATACCGAGTTAGTTAAAAAAACGACAGCCGAAACACATTAGTCAGTGCACACGTCAATTTGTATATTCGTACGGCTTTTTAGTGTATTTTTGTTTAGTAGTAGGGATGCAGCGTTGCGAAACCGTCATGTTTTTCACTTTTTTTGCACCGGGTTGGGTGTAAAATTTTGATAAAAAGTCCGTTCCGGTTCGAAAAACGGTTTCCTTGCCGGTTACCCATTACTGGCTTAAATAAATTATTAACATACTAGATTACCAAAAAAAAATAAGGTAAAAAACTGTAACTGTAGAACGATCTCATAATTTGTACGATGTTGTAAATTTGAGATCAAAGACTTGATTAAAATTTTTAATAGTTTATTGTTTTTATTAAAGACACTTTTACAGTGCACTTATGCCAAATATCAAAAAAAAGTTTATCTCTAAGGGCGCAATTTTTTCAAAAGATAACCGTTTATAAACCGTTTATTCCATAAACAGTTTATTTATTTAAATTTTAAAAAAAACTTTTTTTTTTTGCGTGATTTTTTAAGATTTATAAACCGTTAATTTATAAATGGTTGTAAATTTAAATTTGTTTTTTGTAAAATGCGAGATTTTCTCAAGAAAAAATCGCTTATTTTATTTATTTTATTATCTATAAATAAATCGTTTTTTTTAACGACCCAAAAAAATGGGACAGAATTAAATAGCTTCCTATATATTTATATTTTTTTACCCCTTTTATAAATTATGAAGAAGAGTTTTAGGGCGTGATTTTTAAAAAAAAAACCGTTTATAAACCGTTTTTTATAAACTAGTTTTTTTTTTAAAAAAACCGGTTTTTTTGTGTGATTTTTTAAAATTTTAAACCGTTTTTATAAAACGGTTTTTAAAAAACGGTTTTTAATTTTGTAACAGTTTAAAAAAATTTTAAAGTTTTTTCAAAAATAAAAAAACCGTTTTTTGACTATTTAAAAAACCGTTTTTTTTACACCTGAAATAGGGGTCCAAAAAAAACCACTCTTAAGGTGTTTTTTTTTGGACTCCTATTTCAGGGGTAAAAAAACGGTTTTTATAAATAGACAAAAAACGGTTTTTTATTTTTGAAAAACTTCACAATTTTTTTTTAACTGTTTAAAAATTAAAAACCGTTTTTTAAAAACGGTTTAAAATTTCCAAAAAATCACACAAAAAAAAACCGTTTTTTTTTAAAAAAAAACTAGTTTTTTAGCAACGGTTTATAAACGGTTTTTTTAAAAGAATCACACCTTTAGTTGGAACGAATCTTGGACAGAAAATTATGGCAGCTCCAGATAAAGCATCAAAACTTGAGTCAAGAAAGTATGAAATTATACAAGCAGAGTTCGTGAAGGAAACACAGACAAAAGAATCAATCAATACTCTTAAAAAAAATAACAGAATCCTGTAAAGAGAATACAAAGATATAGTCGGTATAATATACCGTTCCATGGCAGGTGCGGGAGCGATGCCATTCGATGAAGAGGTAGGTCAGGATATACAACTTGCTTAACCACATGCCAATCTTGCAGTGTATAAATAGCAAGACTGAAGAGATGTCGGCAGTATATGGTAATATTTACGCAACTGGAAAAGCCATGATTACACCCAAAAAAATTACTGAAAAAGTTATACAAAAAGAAAAAAAAGCAAGCGTATTTAAAAAACGAACACCGAAGAAGGTTAAAACAAAAACTGTTGATGATGCTTTAATAAAGATCCTCTGTGTGTTTACACGCAATAATAATAGATGTTACAACGATGCGATATAACTTAGTAATGAAATGGGTTATGACAGTGATTATATCTTGGATGCGGGATATATTTTACACGTTGATGAGAATTGTAAAAAATTTTTAGCTTTATCTACAATACGAAGAAAAAATTCTTAAAAAGAAAGATGGAGAAGCAATAAATATTAATTATTGATAAATAAGTAGTAGTTAAATTTTGTATATATGTAAACATAACAACTTGTTATCTCGCCATTAGACAAAAAAATACAATTTATAAATAAAACACAAATCAAAAATTTATTTATTACAGCCGCTAGCACGCGGTGTTATAAAAATACTGTACCCTTAAACTATAATTTACACTATTGTGCATCTTTGTGTATTTGTCCACATTTCTATGGCTTTTTTCTCGCGCCAAGTTCGGCTTTCTTCTGTAGTCTTTTCCCAAACGCCATCCGTCTTAGGGCTGCATTCAAACCCGGACCTTTTTCCGGGTTTTCGGCTAGGACATCCTGCCCGGTAGGACTCAGGCTACAAAATTTTAGCAAAAAAATATTAAAAAGTCGTTTTACAAATGTATTATATTTTATTATATGTATTGATGTTAATATGATACACCACTGCCAGGAAATTTTTTTACAAGCGATTATGAACGTTTTTTGCATAATTTTTTGGTCCATTAAAGTTCTTCGCTAACCCGGACCCGGACTGAAAAACGCAAAAAGTGTGCCGGAATCCGCGGTCCAACCCAGCCTCAATCCGTCTCTGTTTAGATGCTTTTAACTTCGGTTACTTCTTGTCAATATTATCTGTTATGCTAGGCTGCCTTAGTAAATCACGAACTTCAATACAGAATTTTGCATTTATACTATGCATATATAGCAGTAAATATATTTTATGTATTTAGAATCATATTAATTTCGTGCAAGAATTTACATTTTCGTTTCAGTAGACCAAAAAACCTTTTAACTACATTCCGAGCTTTCGAATGCTTCATGTTGTAAATTTTTTCTATATGCCCTTGGTCTAAATCTTTCCACATCGTACCCTCTATAACGATATCGTTTGGCTTTATACGGCAGCAGGCTTGGCTAATCAAGGAATAACCTGAATCCGCAAGTACATATTTGCTTTCTGGAAGGATTGCAAGAAGTTGCGGCAGCCCTGAAATTCTATACACGAACAAATAATGTGCCCTGCGATTGCAACACGTAGTAAAATACCAGATAGCCATATATAAGTCACATGCAACAAGACGCGAAGGGATACGCCCTTTCCATTTTCTTAATGCCTGCGCGTACACTCGAACTCTCGAATGTAGTCACGTGTCCCATCAATTGCACCAAATGCGCCTTAGAATTTCATAACTCATATTTATAATGTAAAATCTCAGAGGAGTGCAAGTATTTGGGTTCTAAATACAATCCAAAAATTTTAACTACTTTACTAATCAATATTTTTCATGATTTTCTTATTTTTGTATTTGACAACTCAAAAATAAAACACTGCTGTCGGATAGTTGGACCGTTAGTAAGAAAATAAAGTGCAATATAAACGACTTCATTAATAGATATAAAACGCTATTTAAATATGTCATATTGTAAACATATCTGTTTATGAGTCAGTAATAAACTACAAAGAAATAAAAACAAAATGATGTATTTAATATTATATTACTTAACATTTATTTTGCTGCCGCTTCTTTGTAAAGAGTTTTCCTTTCTTTTGTCGATTTTTTTTTTTTAATATAAAGTATAGGCAAATACACAAGAAAAGAATAATTGACATATAAGGGTAGACAGATAGATAATTTTTTTGTAAATTTTTAAAACAATAACTGAAAAAACCAATAAAACAGATATCACATTATAATAAGTTAAAAATTTTTACAAAGTATTTTGCCTGCCTGCGTTAAAAGATGATTATGATGAGGAGGGGTATTGAAAAGTTGGCACAGCCCTCTTTCAGGTAAGCGCAGATTTGGCAAAAGCCAAATCTAGCGCTTCACGGCAATAGCCATGCAATGCCGCCAGTTAACAAAAAGCTAGTAAAAATGCTAAAAAAGCAAGATTTATATCATAATCAAGCAAAAAATATTTTCTTTTTTATAGTATAATATCTATATATAGCACATATCCTACAATAACTTTTTAAGGTTGTAGTCACATTTTTTCTATAGATAATGGAATATTGTCAATTAAATTCACTATTGTGCATATGCGAGCAAGTTTATCGTAAGTTCTACAATGGTCACAATTTAAATTTAGAAAAACTGTTTTTTACGAATGAAAACATCACGGGTGGTTTTTTACTTAGAAAAAACTTTTTTTTACAACCGTTAATTTTGAAAAAAATCATAAAAAACCGAATTAAGAACTATTTAAAAAAAGAAAAGTTTATAAATTCGTGAAAAAACTACGCCCTAAAACAACAAAACTTAAAAATGCAACATACTGCAACAAAAAACTGATAAAAAACTGCACAGAAAATTTTGTGTGTTATTTTTGCTTACTTTTGTGTTTTAAGCTTTATATCTACAGTACTAGGACAAGCTTTACCTTTTATTTACCATTATAAACAAGAGGCCAAAATAATAGTCACATACTTGTACGGAGAAATATGACAATTCATGCGGTATTAGCTAATTAACAATTTGAATAAAGGCATTTGTGCAGCAAAGCTGCTGTCAGAAATATGCAAAAACTGTAAAACTGTATAAAAATTATGCTATAAGTGAAAAAATATAATCACAAGAAGTTTTGTGTTTTTTATGTACAAAGAGAAAGTTTTTTTGGCTAGTTGCAATGTATAAACAGAAAAGTATACGTTTATAAATAAATGCTGGATGTTATGTTTGCCTCGCTGGCAGCAAACACTATAACATATAATATGTTAAGCCCACTAAACAAAATCCGCTATAATGCAAAAAAAGAAGCGTAAGAAAATTAATAGTTTTTCTTCGCAAGTACTACAGATGTAGGCATTTTGCGTTCATAACATACTAAATCAGACATATAAACAGTTTTTAAAGATAAACTTTGATATGATAAATGCGAAATCAAAAACTCATATCAGTATACAGACTAAAAGAAATTTCTAAATAATATTGATTTTATTTTACAATAATTTGTATGTAGTTTATGAATTTGCATCAAATTTACCGACGTCATTCAAACCTGAAGCTAATATAAACGATTAAAATAACGAGTGTTTTCATCATAATAATAAATAAAAAACAACCTCAACAATCTTAAAAATTGTAAAATATATGTTTTATGCAGTACACAGCATTTTATTTTTGATAACTTTTGATTATTCCTTTTTTTATTTTATGCCTGTTATATACCATAATTATGTTTATTTATTGCTAATAACGTAGAATCGAAATATTTCATTTTTGTGTATTGACTTTGTAAGAAGCAAAAAAAAAGCTTTGTTTGCAGTCGCAAGATAAGATTTCAAGTATGTAATGGGTATTTATGACAAAAAAATTATAAAAAAAATTAAGGTCTTACTATCTTTTTCTTCCATAAGTAAAGTTGCTCTGCCATAAATTAAGCACATATAAAGAGTCTAAAAGAAGTCAGAAAGATACTTTGCGCACATATAAAGACTAGATTTTTACCCTATATCGAATCATAAAACAAAAAAAAAATATAAACTGATATTGCATTTTTTTTATTTGTGCTTTCAAATAAAATATTGCAATTGAAACGTTTTGAACTATTGTAAAAGAGTTTATTTTATACATTTCGAACTGCGTTTATTGTTTTTTTTTGCTGAAGTATTATCACAAATTAATTGTATTTTAAAAAGAGAGTCCTATATTTTGTACACCCGCAAAAAAAATAAAAATCGTACTTAAAGAATGTTTAAAATAGTAGGGGTGGCAGCAAGCATTCGAGTGGCCTTTTTACTAGTAGTTAACGCGTTAAATATTTATGGTGTTTATTACAAAACTAACTTTTACAACCTTTCGTCAGTACAATAGGATAGCCAGGGCAGTCGGGGGTTAACCCCTAACAAAAAAAAAATTACGACCGATTATAAGAAAGGTTTTTTTTTAAGCAGATATTTGTTTTTTATTTGAAGAATCTAAATAAAAAATTACAAAGAAAATTGTTTTTAAAAAAAAGTAATGCTAATCCCGCAGCAAAACTGTTTTTTTGCGTTTTTTGTATATACAATGACTACTACGCTGGCGAAAAAAAAGGTTGAAACGCATTTGCGTCAGTAAGAAAAATTGTATCAAAAAACAACGACAAACATATGTTTAAACAAGAATAAAAGCAAATAAAAAACTATAAGATATACGGAAATCTTGCGTTTTACAATTATAAAATGTGCTTGATCAGTATTTAGACTACAAAGCTACAAAACTTGATCAGAAACAATTATTTTAATATTTTAATTACGATTTAGATTAATAAGCACAGTAAAGACAAGATAAATAACAAATACAATAGATGTACGCTTTTACAACCAATTAGACGTACAAACGAACTAACTGGAACTAACATGGTTTTAGTCGAACAATAAGACATAAAAATTTATATACCACCAATTTTAAAATATTAAAATATAAAAGATTAACAAATAAATTCAGTTGCATATTATAATACGAAATACAAAGAACAACTAAAATAGCTACCTATATTATTAAAGAACATTTTTGCCTTTTGCGTATCAGTTGCTGAAGCCATTTAATTATTAGATCAAGAGGGAAGATTTCAGGCATTTTGTAGTCAGCATAATAAGATGCATGTTTAAATGGAATGTTTGTAGTTAGCTTTGCTGTGTAAAAATATTTTTTGTGGTCTTCGAGCTTACTTTTTTCGCGTTTTTTAGTATAGTTATTATTAGTTATTTTCGATAGTTAACTATTTTGCTTTTTCGTTCTTTTTGCCAGCCCTTATTATAATAAAATCGTTATGCATATATTGTAAATTTGATCTTGAGCGTACCCATTTGTAAAATAAATATAATTATCAATCAAGTTCGTATATCTTTAGTACGAAAATTTTGATTATATCTACTTAAACGTAAGTTGTAAGGATGCTTTGATCGTATACCTCTTTTTAAGCGATTATGTTTTGATATAGTTTTTTTTACATATATTGACTGTGAAAAAATGTATTTAATTATATAATGTCACATTAGGCGAATTTGTTGTGTAAAAAAAAGAGAACTGTAAAAATTTAACAATTAGGTTTTTTAAACAAAGTCTTTTTACTAAACCAAACCGAACCAAACTATTTGATATTTAATATTTTTATTGTTTCGTAATAGCTCATTAAACATTCTTTGTATTGATGCATAAGATAGTAAATCCTATAGCGGACTTTTAATTTGTTGTCTTGTATAAACTCCGTCGCATTAAATTGTTTCGATCCAAGTTTTAACACGCGCACTAACTTATAGCTTATCCGGGTATACCGCAATGCGCTATGCTATACGTAAAATTTATTAATCCATGCTTTGTTGACAATAAAATTCTCAAATATCTTGTTTCCATTCAAATTCGTTGTAATAAAGTTTTATTTAAAGTATCGACAGACAAATATTTTCGCATAACATTAAATGACGAATACACCTTTTCTTAAAAAGACCGTTTTTGTTTGAAAAAAAAAAAAACGTTTTTTATTTTACTGTTTTGCCCGTTGTGGTACACAATGTCATATGATATAAGTGGTAAATCTTTAACAGTCAATAAACTATCTGGATAAAACTTTTCAAAAGACTCATGCAACATTAAACCTCTTTTTAAGCCAAGGGACAAGCAAAACGGATACAACATAAATCAAAGAATTTATGTTTGAAAAGTACTCTGAGCAATTTTTAAAGGAACATACGAAGGCATTTCGCAAAGACGAATGCTCTGTAAATAGTTGATTTTCGAAATAATTGGAAAAAAAAGATGTATAGTGGTAATTAATGTGGCTACGTATGTAGCTTTGCAAGTAAAATGCATCAGGTCAATTTTAAGAATATTCTAAGATGTTTATCGCGTATTTATCCATAATAATTTTTTTCTATAAATTTACAACTGCTTTTTTTCGTTTTTCCAACAATTGTATTTAAACGCATTAGTCTATTGAATTGTGTACATAGAAAAAAAAAAACATGAGGTAAGCATATAGGTTGAACTTATCAAGCGATATGTCCACTGTGGAAACGCAGTACTTCTTTGATATGGCCTCACAAGTACCTTCCAACATCTTCCTGCATTGCGACCTTCTACAAATTACACGTGTAAATTGTAGTACTTAACCATAATTGATACGAATTTTATATCGTGTAAAACACAATTGTTTCTACTTTTAAAAACTTTTTCATTTTTGGATTCAGAGCAAAACATGTCAATATTTAATTCATTATCTATCCCTTAATTAAAAGCAACATTTAGACACTAAAACTGTTTTCTGCAGGCTCAAATTTGTGCAAGTGAACTGCATGTTAAGCAGTCATTTTTTTTTAGTGTTCAATGCATATTTAAGATAATATAAATAGAAGATCATTTTAATTTGCGTAATCATATGTTGAGCATAAATGAATTAGTATATTTTAATATTAAAATGAGTGTATATACAAGTTTGGCTTAGTTTGCGTCAAGGTGACTTGAATATTTTTCTTTTATGTAACAAATACTCATGCAGCTTATATTGTATATTTTAAAATAAAATTACTTAAGCTTTGGCTGTGGCTAATGTTACGTGTCCCGCATCAAAAGATACATGAATGTTTCACCGTGTGGTATATATTTAATTTTCAAGATTTTTTTGATATTTTTTGTTCTTTAATTTATATATTCACCAGTTTTTTTTTTTGGTAAAGCAAATAAATTATGACGTTTTGTGCAAAATTAAGGTAAAAATATCGAAAAAACATTTCTCCTATGTGAAAATGTAAAATAATGCTATTATGATAAATTCGACGCAAGCATTGTAAAATTATATTGCGTGTGCATATATTTTTGTTTATAAGTGTAACGTTCTGTTAGTTTGGCATCATCTTTACTATTATTGTATATTTTAAGGAGCTTCTTTAGATGATTACTATATTCAACAGTGCTTAATCGTTGTAGTTTTTGTTTTTTTTGTTAGATATCAAATAAAAGTTATTTACTTTTCTGCAAATAAATTACAAGAATTCATTTTGATTTTGGTCGTATATTTTTTTAAAATCAAAATACTCGTGTATAAAGGGTTACATTTTATTTACCATTTCGGTGCGGCTGTAACCAAACTCACATTAATGCATTTGTAAAGTCGATGATTATGCTTTGCTGTTGCAATACAAAAATTTAGGTAGCTGCCGATTTTTATATATTTCATCGATGCTGGTTGTGCTTTCAGCTAGAATTTTTTACGTTGAAATAGACGTAACAATGACCACATACTTGACACAGTACTTAAAATGTATTGCAAAGCATTTTTTAATTATACCTTCTACGTGTCAATTTGTAGAAATGTTTCCAACTTATCGTTTTCTTTGCCAGTTGCCATTTTTTTATGAAAAAAAGAAAGATGCAGATTTGAATAATAGCGTCTGATGCTTTTTTGCTGTATAAAATCATTACAATGCCAGTTATGTACATTCTTTCCCTATGTAAAATCACATTCATTTATACCTTTATTTAAAACATTCTTTAACCATCTTAATCTATTTGCTATGTAAAATCCAAATTTGTATTACTAATCTATAACCAATACAAGCTACATAAACACAAAAAATACACAATGAACAAGTATTTTATATAACCGGTCAAAATAACATCGAATAACCCGCGGCGATTTTTTCGTGTAAATTTTACTAATCACAACGTCTAATGTTTACAAAATGTTGTAAAGACCTAATATAGACCCAACAAAATTTAAAAAACAATTTAAAGGTATAAAATATATTATTTAAATTCTTTTTTTTTATAACTAGCATTTCAAAAACATTTATATCGGTATATTTACATCTAACAATTATACTTTACAGTTTTGCTGTTTTCAACTGCTACAAGTCTAATATTGCCTTTAAAAGCTTTTTTTTGCAAAAAAAATGTTCTTTTTTATATAATAAAAAAGCTTTATAAACTATTATTATGCGTTAAAAACAAAAATTATTACAGAAATGCATAACCGATTGCAGATAAGTTCTTGTTTAGAAGCCCAAAAGACACAAAACAATATACGATAATACTTGGACCTGACTGCAAATATGCGTTACATTGATTAACACACAATACCCAATAAATAACAATTTTATTACAAAACAATTCAACATTGTATAAAACGTGCAAATTACAGTAAAAAAGTATAATTTGCAAAGCCGTTATCTTTTTAATCGTGTAATTGTGAACTAATTATCACAATGTAAGCTGTTGTTTTAGAATTCATTGTACGAAGCCAATTCTTTAACAAAATAGACATTTGAGATACGCCTTATTGCCTTAAAATTGCATTAACGCCTGTTGATCGCTTCTTTTTTATGCTCTAAAATTTTAGCGCAGTAAGATAAGATACTGCCAAATATATACAAGTTCTAAAGATTTGGTATATGTAATAGTAGATGTAAAACAAATAGAAAGAGGCATTTGGATTTTTGTATTAATAAAATTAAGAATTTGTCTTGTAACACGTTATATAAAAGTAAATACATTTCTAAAATAAAAAAATTATATAGAAGTTTTACAAATCATATATTGTATGTAGCGATGTTAGACTGCAATTGCCAGGAAATCATTTTTTGCTTTTTTCAATGTGTCAAGATGGTAGTAGAAGAGTAAAACTACAAAGTTTTTATATAGTTACTTGTTTTTGAGCACTACAGTTTTGTTTTTAGATTGTTTCTTATAGTAAAAAGCTCTTTTAAAGAACTTATATGTTTGTGTATGCTAAGAGATAGCTATAGTCGCATAAAAATTATAAAATACAGACTTAACTTATGCAAAAATTGTATATTAGGGTTAGAAAATCATTATCTATATTCTTACTTAGAGAGCATATCAGGTAAAAAAAAAGTTTTTTTTCTTTGGTTAGTTTATTTGGTTCTGCATCTGATTCTTAAAACTTTTTTATATTATTCTACGTATAAAAATGCAAAATTTACGAATAGCTTTTAATTACAGAGTAACTTTGTAAGCTATACGGTAAGAAGCGAAAAGCCTCGGAGCTATGAATAACATCTATTCGCGTGTAAAACAACGATTTCACTTTTAAAAACGATTTTACCTGACAATGTGCTAGCGCATGCTACATATGCAGTTTTTTCCATACAAACACAGACATAGCTCATTACCAACAGCACCGTAAAAGAAAATTCATAGGGTGAGGCTGTTAGGAAAGCAAACTGTTTTTTTGCCATAAACTGTTTTTTTGCAAATTAACTAGTATTTAGTAAACGTATCTGTGTGAACAAAAAACTTTTTTTCTATTCAGAAACTGTTTTTGCATATAAACATGTTTTTTCTATTTGAGCCCATAATTTAAAGGGTAAACAAAAAACATGTCCCGACATGTTTTTTACTTATGTTTATATAAATTGTAAAAAAAAGCTTTAAATATGCAAAGTAGGACAGATTGTCTTACTTCTTTTTTATGCTATAAAAGGTTGTTTGTTTGTATTAATTTTGCGCATACTAGATATATTAAACCTGGTTTGACCTTTTAGAACTTTTTGACCTTTTTGACCTTTTTTATTTTTAGTGTTTTTTTAAAAAAACTGTTTTTAATATTTTTGCAATAAATAGTTGTTTTCAGATGTTTTTTTTTGTAAAAACTGTTTAAATGCATTAACTGTCTTTAAAAAAAACAGTCGAACAGATTCACCCGTAGATTTTGTTGTTTAATAGTTGTGAAAACAAACGCAACGCGTTTTCCTGTAAAAAGAGAATTAAAAAAAAAATTCTAACAAAATGTAGTTTAAAAAGGTTTTGAAGTGCATAAAAAGGGTTATGTTTTGTAAGCACTACTTTTACAAACATAGGATATGTTGATTTAAGGTTCTTTATTTTATCATAGATGATAGAAATAGTACATTTATAGCTACTTAAAATTATCGGTATAACAAGTCTTTTTTTAAGGGATAGCATTTTCTTCGTTGTTTTGTAGCAGGTTTATTGTGGGCTCCAAAAAAAAGCCGCAAAAAGTGCACATGAATATGGAAAGAATTTGGATGCGACAATTTTATGTAAAGATACATGCAGCGCATTTATGTTTGTTTTTGACTGTAAATACCATGTTTTAAAGATCATAGACTTTATCGGTGCTATGTAAGTTTTGTGGCAGGGTTTAATGTATATTCAAACTTTTCTTGCAATCCTTTTTGCTTGAAAAATATGCTTAGAGTGTCACAAAAATAATACAGCTTAAAAATAATTTGAAGTTGCTTATAATAAGGTGTAGTATTATATTCTCTGTTAGAAAACGTATAATTGGGTTTTATAGTATATAAAGAATTCAATAAAATATAATCGCTGTTAAACATTAATTTTTTTTTTTGCATCTATATTATAGTAGACGTACAAATTAAATTATGTAATCGTTCGTGTATATTTACATAGTTTCGCTTTACTATAACGCGGGTGTAGTTTTTTTTTTATTTTTTTAGCTAGGTATCAATTTATAACCGTTGCAAAAATGTATTTTTCTAGATGTAACTTTTTGCTGGTAAGATTCAAAAAGTTTTAATAAATGCTTAAAATATTTTTTTGTATAAAATGCTTTTATATGTACGTAAAATGCAAACAAAAGTAACATTTATATGTTAATTAAAATTAGTATTGTCAAAAAAAGGGCAGAAACTATCGAAGTTTCGAAAACTTTTAAAATAAAACAAACATTGTATATTTACGCTTGCATATGCGCTTTTGCCGTAATGTGCGTCAGTCGTAGAATATCTGCCATCCGATAACAAAATCGACGGTGTATAATTAGTGTTTTTTTTTAGTATATACATTTGCAGTACATGATATGCAAGCATTATAAACAATCTTAACATACTTTATTGCTAACTTAGTATTTACATGGCATGCATTAAAACAAGTAAAAACATTTTTACTTTCCTGTTCTTTAAAAAAAAAAATAAATAACAACCTTTGCGTAAGAAACAAAAAAATGAAAACTTAGGATACTATATATAGGTAACAAATACAAACGTCAAATAATCATATAAACACTTTTCACTTTGTTCAGGATATAAGTTGTGGCCATAAGAAAAAACCTTTCTTTGTGGTCTAAAAAAAAATACGTACAAAATTCTATAAAGTGCAA